>JJRW01S0014701.1:35217-46491 GCA_001188405.1 Loxosceles reclusa | reverse complement strand
AGCTTCATCCCATTTCCTCTTGGGATCTCTCAGCGGACTTTACTACAAACGACTTTACGAACTATGTCAAATTCCCTTTCATATTTTACAAGCCTGTACGAAATCGCCTATAATCTCCAGTTTCCGCAAAAGAAAAATTTCTCTTCCTTCAACTTCTCAGCACATTTGAGATACCTTAATTACACGATGAACTTTGCAGCTTTCCTTTCAATTCTTTCCAGAAAAACCATACCTTTAATGAAGTACGTCGACTAAAATTGCACTGCATATTCTATATGGGACGCACTAGCGTCCTATACATTATAACGGCCCTATTAACTTCCCAACCCAAATTAACATAAAAAAAGAAAAAAAAACTAACTTTTCATCCTTCTCCTCAGCAAGAAAGGAAAAGAAGATAAGTAAAACACGAGATTGTCACAGGTCAAAAACTACGCTGTGTGAGAACAATATAACATGTCGAAAGAACTTGTTTGATTTAAAAAAAAAAAAAACTTTTGATTGTAGCACAAATATTTAGATTGAAGAGAAGAACCTTTTAGTAGAAGAAATTTTAATTGAAAATTGTTTACGCCTTGATAATTATAAGTCTAAAATTCGGAAAAATTTTACGTAAAAGGAAGTAGAGGTAAAACAACTTCTGTGAAAAACGACACGTTGAAACTTAGTTCTGAAGAAGAACTTACTGTTTACTTGCAAAGACAAGTAAAACTTACTTTATTAAGCAAAATTAGGCCCTAGAAATCGACTGACAAATAATTAACGTTCTAAAGGGAACGTTAAAGTTTACTTACTTAAACATTTGTGATACAAATGTACTTTAAATAGCACATCCTGACTCTGAAAAGGTGATAATTGTTAAGAATTTTGCTTTTGAAAGCTTCATTCTCTAGAAATTACTCTTCGTTTGAATTGTGTTTACGTGCCAGAATGCACACTACTGTTGTTCTCAAGCTTGAATTTTCTGAATTTTAAGACACTGGTCTCAAAATGACCTTACTAAAAGCCTGTTTATGGTTCATTTCTTGTTTCTTCTATAGAAAAAAAGCATTGTTATTTTAATTACGTTTAGTCAAGTTTTGTTTGAAAAGTTTTGAACAATTTTGTTTTATATTATTGGATTTTTCCGTAGTTTATACTTTTGAATAGAAACTCGACATGGACGAGTTAGCCGATGCAAACGGGCAGACCCTTGAAACATTCGGAGAACAACCTCTTTCTTATAACAAGTAAGACAGATTATCAAAAACTCTAACTTCGCTGTCGCCGGTAGGCTTTCTGACTTCAAATTCTATCTAAAAATAACACTGGACGCTGTTGCCTATTCTCATCTTACTGTATTAAAACTGAAACACGTTATAAAAAAGCTCATTTTCGAACACGAAGGTTATGAACAAAAGGCAATGGAAACTGCCTCGTACGCCGACATTGTTGACACTAATAACGAAAAGAACAACAATAACTCTCCGTTGCCAACGGGAAGAGAGAAACTTTACAAATATAGAACATCCTCCCATCCGATGTACAAAGAATCAACTTACAAATTATAAAAACTCCTACATGAAACAAAATAACAAACAGTTATTACATAACACTGAAAATTCTAAAACAACAAAAGATTCATGACATTTTTCAATTAATCGCATAGCAAAATTCTACAAAGACAGCTTCATAGACGATTTAACTATTCGCTCTAACGAGTAACAAGGCGTTTATCTCTCTTGATGTATGCTTTCATTTCTTGAGGTGACAGTCTCTGAAGGGGATACTGCTAACGAATATAAACTTTGCAAACTCTGATTATTTATTTCTCTGCGTTTTCACAATTGCTCGCCGATCAACTCCATCAGCACCAGGCAGTAACTCCACTATTCGTCCAAATGGCCATAATAACACCTACTACTCTCTTCATTTGCAACATGAATAATATCTCCAAGTTTAACACTACTAAACTTATTTTTTTCGACCTTATAATTCCTTAAAATTCCTAAAACTACCCCTCGCATACTTTCCAATAGATGAACACGTGCAACTAAAACAGATCCTTACGATTTCCGCATTTTAGCTGCAATACTACCCATGGGAAACGCATGAAAATCGACCCTTTTGTACACTTTTACCAAATTTCTTCTAAGTCCCGTCCGGTTACTCATACGACACATAGCAGTTTGGCCCTCTCTGCACGTGTTCACCCCCCATGATATGAACCAACCGATCTTAGTGTTCCGGTCACTTCGTGACATAACTCACCCTTAATACCCTCCCCCTAACTCCCACGACCCCGCTAATGAGTCTAACCTATTCGGACCCAATCTTCCCGAACACATGCCGACATTAGAGACATATCTAACAGTAATAACGGCACCAGTAGTACCGTAGCATCTAGTAACGAGTGAATCAATAACTCGGCTTTTGTCAATTTTCCCGCCTTCCTTTCCTCGCTCTAATTTCCCTTCTAATTAAAAGCTGAAAAAAGGGAGCGGATTGATTGGAAGTTTTCAATCGATCCGCTCCGGAAAGTACTGACTCATAAAAATAGAGACTTCAAAGGCCGAAGCAAATGAGGTTGGAGGACTCCCATGCGAAAGTCCAAGAGCCAGTCTCCCCTCCGACCCCCGTCTTTACTGAATTTCTACACTTTTGTCTAAGTCTTTAGACAGAAACCGTCATGCCGTCGGCCATCGCCTTTTAGGCGATGTTACCGGGCTACACCACTTGGAGGTCCCCTTCCTGGGGTGGAGCTATTGCGACGTGCAATGAGTCTCCTAGCACGACCGAACATGGGCAGGCGCCTTTCGTAGCCCCCGAGTACACATACAGTGGAATTCCTCTTGTGAATCATCCCCAAGCGGCTAAACCTTCAAAACCTGTCAGTGTGAAAACAAAGGAGGGTGCGCAGTCTATTAAAAAATACAATAGCAGGGTTTGTCGCAAGAAACACGCACGACGAAATCGTCTACATTATCAGCAAAGCAGACTTGAAAAAACATACAAAATATACAAAGTAGTGCTAAAATTCATTTTTAGAAGCATCTATTGGTCCTGAAGTTTTACTGTCCACCGTGCAATCTAAATGCATACGCAACGGACGTATAAACTACTTTACAGAAAGAGAGGGTGCATATTTTTCGTTGAAAAATATGAGAGTTTACCTATTCTTACTAAATGTGAAGTCAGAAATTGTTCATTTGCATAGCAACAGTACGTGATGTATTTTTGAGAACAGACAGTATTATTACAGTCGCACTTAATTTTACGAACCTCTAATTTACCAATTCGCACGTTATTAAGAAAGAGTTTCCTCGTCCAGTACAATCTATTGAACTAATGTTAAAATCCGCTGTTATTTACAAACTAGAATAGCACAAATTATTTCTTTTTCCTTTTTTTTTCTTTTCTATATCTGTATTATACCAACAATAAAACGAGGATGACCAGTGAAATTTGTGAAAAGTGATTGAAAACGTTGAACCAGCATCACATCATTACAGTTGATCTCTGAGTTCGACATGGTAATTCGCCGTCAAAGTCTACGGTAAACATTTACCACGAACAGGTAATCCGTGAGTTTCTTTCTTCTATGCAGGGTGAACATGCAACAACTTTTACGTACATTTCGCATTCTGTAATCCTTCGGAGAAGTTAGGATTTTGCGGAAGATTTTGGGTTTCATACGATTTCATGACACGTGTAAGTGAACTAACTCTCCGCAAAATGCAAGATAATCACGAGACACTAAATACTTCCGTCCACCTCGGAGACCCTACGTCACTAGCCACTCAACAAAAAAGCGACCTCCTGTGATCTCTGTGGAGGATAACATAACAATCATTTTTATTAAGAAACCAACAATAAGGAATACGTGTTAAAACAAATACTGAAAGAAGTATACTGAGAGTCATCATCCTGTCTCATATGCAGTATTTTAAAGCTTCCATTAGCTTAATGGCAAAAGCTAATTATATTCTATTTATTAATTTGTACTTTAATAACAAACACCCTCCCTCATCACCTTCACCATCATCATCGTATTCTGAAAAAACAAATCACTTTCAATTTATTTTGACACCAAAAATTCGTATATAATCTTTGCATTGATGATGTGTTCCTATTTTGGATTTAAACTGAAAAAAAAAATTAAAATCCTCTTTGACAACTTCAGTAACTACCGTTCATATAAATTTCGTTATGGGAAGAAAAAACTATGGAATTCTTAAATCATGTAAAATTTTTCGCATTCTTCGCCACGACTTCAATGTACAAATAAGTGTCTACTGCAAAGCTGCAATTATTATTCTGCATGGTTCTAATCATTCCATTCAATGTAAAATACTTTCACATACATTCATTTATATTCACTTGTATTCAACGCATATTAACTTACATAAATTAAGACTAATTTAATTAAACATTCGACTTGCAGGCTATCACCTACATGATTAGGAGGTTTCAGCTTGCCTGGTTAAGTGACGTCAACGATTAGAAATTGCTCTTCGCGGCTAACGTACATTTCAAACAGAAGCATCACTTTTACCATGACATTCACCTAATTTTACTCCTGAAATTATTTTATGTGCAAATTGGGTTTGTCTGCTGATTGTTGTAAATAACATGCCCCGTTCTCCCACAAAAAATGCTGAAGAAGAGAGTCTTTGCTCCATTGCTTAATTATTTACCCTCAGTATCACTTGCTAGTGTAAAAATGAATGATTGTATGTGGAATAAATGTAGAATCCGGAGATAACATGTCACTCGCATTCTTAGTGGGTGCACATCATTGGATGCAGTATTAATAGTGCAACGAGCAAATTGTAAACTACTTGTACTGACTCCTGAGCAGTTTGCGATGTTTACAAAACCATAACACAGATTTAGATCTGTATGTGACTTTTGGTCTCTAGGTTTTAACAGAAACTGCAAAATCATAATCATGCTGCAACTGCAGCTAAGGATCAAGATTCAACGCGGGTCCACCCACATACTTTTGTGGATCCTTTTATGATAGCTTCCCAGATTTGAAATATAATTGAAAAATATTAAAATCAGGTGCATGCGCATTGTTTTAATCCGGGGACCCCTAGAAACAGACTGCAATGCCACGTCTCCTTGTCCCTGACAACAATACATAGTGAATACCAAAATCCCATTTGTAAATTCCTGTTTTTATACAAGTATCATTAGCAAAAACGGTATGCTCCGATGGAACTAATAGTACTACTCAATGAATTAAGAAAACTGAACTTTGAATTCTCTTAAAAGTGTGAAGCTAATGAGGAAATCAATAGCAAAAAACATAAAAGCGAAGTATAAGATATTGCATTCACCTGTTCCCTCCGAGCAACCAAAAAACAATATCAGTACATAACTACGAGTATTATATCGCAGTATATCTGAGTGTCTTGATTTTGTCTTTTGTTATTGCTGGAAAGGAAGAAATGTTGTCATAAATGCCTAAAAACGTTGTATGGTTTTTTTCTCTCCCGTATCAATCGAATCCGAATATAGAGCTTTCCACATGATCTAACGAACTAATCTGATCAATTAATATATATAAAACGATGGTCTCGGATTCGATTACGAGATTGGGCACAAAAGCGTTTAGCACACAGAAGCGTCTACTACTTGGCGAAACGTCTTTTTTACATTCAGCCACCTCTCAGTTAGGTATAATAAAAGCTTTAGGCAGAAATACAATTGTATTGTTACAGGCAACTGGCCCTTAAAATCAACCTAACAAATAAACAGTAAATTACACTTGTCAGAATGACAAATTAAATAAAATTAGAACACAAATAAGGACGTGAGATGTTTTGGATATACGAGCCGTGTTTATTTGCAAAAATTAACTTAAAGAAAAGTAATGTACAAGTGAAATGAAATCTTATCTAGATTACGAAATTTGATATTATTCAACAAAACATCAGATAAAGTCAACGCTAACTATGACCATACAAGGTCTCTAATTTTTCAAGGATCAAAATAACACAAGGAGTTTTTTGGTTCCGCCTTTGAGCGGTGTGAATGCGTCGCGCTTCTCTGCGGTGATTTTTGTTGTTTCGTGGACTTAGCTCCGTGTTTCCCTGCGTTTTGAACATTTTGTACATTTACTTTCGTGCTATTCTCTTTTCTTCCCGCCAAGCATGAGGTTTTATTCATCGTTTATAATGTACATATATTTTTTTCCTACTCCCGAACTCCGGTGAGTACTGGTTTTTCTCGGTCTGTTACGATGTCTACAACAACCGTCCACCCACCGGTGTTCACGCCTTCACTTACGCCTGGACAATTTGCCTGTCAAGCTGCTACTGTTGGTTTCACCTCATTCTCTGTTTTTCTCACCGGTGTCAACTTACACCATCTTCAAAAGAATCCCCAGATTCTGCGCCTCGAACTTGAAAACTTTTTACCCACGCTCACGACGTAGATTTTATCAAATTTTTACGTGATGGTCGCTTACTACTTCACCTTCGCTCAATTGAATGTACTTTGGAGGTCCTGCAACTTATTTCTCTTCTGAATATTCCCGTTACACCTCACCTCGCTATTCGTGAATTGTCATCAAAATTTCTCCTACGGGGGTTGATATTGATATTCCTTTGGAAGATCTTTATCACGAACTACACTCTCAACGAATACCTATTACCCAGGTACGTCGGTTTACCCGAGTTTTAGGTGATCTTATTATGCCTACCGAATCCGTTTTAGTCACCTGCTTCCTACCTCGTATTCCGGAGATTATTAAACTCTGGTTTATCCAACATCGTTCTCGTGAATTTTTTGATCGTCCTCGTCTGTGTTTCCGATGCCTCCGTTTTGGTCATCCGGCGAAATACTGCCGTGGTACTCAACGTTGTGCCTTCTGTGGTGTATCTCATGATTCGTCCTCCTGTACCGCTACAAATATACTTTGTTTGAACTGTTCTGGTTCGCATATTGCTAGCTCCCTGGACTGTCCCACAAGTCAATTCGAAGAGAAAGTACTTCGTTTCAGTGTCCAATATAATGTCACCAATATAATGTCAATATAATGCGGACGCTCGTCAATGCCTCCAGCCTTCTAAAACCTCCTATGCCCAAACGGTCTCTTCCACCCCCTCCTCCTGCACCTCCCACCACTCCCTTGGATCTCTCTCCACTTCATGATTTTATGTCCTCCATGCACAATTTACTCAAATAATTGTATAAATTTCACACGCGTACTTTGACAGTCCTTGATACCCAACAACAACAACTTTCCACTCTTTCATCAACTTTAGCCACATCCTCAACAAAAAAACGTAAAACTATAATGTCTACCTCATCTTTCCTCCCTGGTTCAACTGATACGCCTGACATGGACATTTCTCTTTCTGTGACTTCTGATCATGAGTATTCCACCTCTATAGCTGAAGCTACCAAATTGCATCGTCACACTTCTAAATCAAAATTAAAACCTCAAAATTTGTTTTCTTTCGATTCTACTGTCCTCCTTTTATATTATTCTTTCTTCGGATATTATTTAACTTTAATGGTTAATATCACCATCTATTCCCTCATTATCAAATCCTCAGCTACTCCGCTCTTTGGTGAGTATGGAGAGTGTCGTGGCGTCCCACGATGATCAAGACAATTAATATTATGCATTTTCTTTTGGTGCAGTCAGATCTCTGCCAGCCTTGTCATATATCTTACCCATCCGCCCCTCTTCAGGCAAGGTACAGCGGGGGAGTTGTAAAGGAAAAAAAAGTGCATGTGCTATTTTTATTTTACTTTAATTTTTTGTGGGGCTCTTAAACTCAGAGTGTAATTCTTTTCTTCCCATTCAATATTCCACAATGGAATTGTTCAGGCATACGCACCAAATCTTCAGAATTTCAACTTGCAACTATTGCACCATCGCGTTGATGTTTTTGTTCTGCAGGAGTCTTGGTGAGACACATCTCATCAGTTTAATATTCCTGGCTATTCTATTTTGCGTTTGGATCAGTTATCTCACATTCGTGGAGGCGTTCTAATTGGTATAAGTCGCCCTCACCGTTACTACTCTACTACTGCTACTTATCTGGTCATCTTGTTGTTCAGAAGGTTCTCCTTTTTCTTCCTGATTTTACCTTCTGGGTTGTCAATGTCTATAATGCTAGTGGTTCGTGGTCTCCCACTACTATCCACTCCTTGTTACCTCCTGCCTCCCTATTTCCTACTCTGGGTGATTTCAATAGCCATCACTCAGCTTTCTATTCTTACAAAACCACTGCAGCTGGATGCTCCTTATATGATTGGTACTTATATCAGTCACTTCATTTTCTCAACCGCCCAGTTGCCACTTCATTTTCTCAACCGCCCAGTTGCCACTTCATATTCATCGCAATGGTGCCTGTTGCACTCTAGATCTTTCTTTTTCTTCCCCTGACTTGTTTGCTTATCTCCAATGGTCTCTTGCGTCTCATCCTTCGGGCAGCGGTCATTTTCCCTGTCTCATTTCCCTGCATCTACCTGGTCCGCACCCTCGTTCTACTGCCGTCACCTATTGGCCACAGGGTGTTCATCAATTCTCGGCCAATTTTAATCGTTCAGCCTCCACTTCATATGATGATTTTCCGTCTCCGATTGTGTCTTCCATTATTTCTTATACCACTCGACATCCACGGCGTACCTTTTACCTTCCTTGGTGGAATTATGATTGCCGCGCCGAGCCTTGGCTTTGAAACGCCAAGCATTTCGCACTGCTCAACGGGTGATTTCTCTTCACACATGGATCCAGGACAAACGCCACTATAGTATCGTTCGTCGTACGATTTTCCAAGCTAAACGTCAGTCCTGGGCTCGATATCTTCATTCTCTTTCCTTACAACACCATTTTCACATTTTTCTTCATTTACTCCGATTGAAGACCTTCTTCTGCTGCGCATCTTATCATTCTTCATAATGGGGATATTATTACCACTCCTGCACTTCAGGCTGATTTATTTTCCCGGTTTTATCAGTCTGCCTCCGATTCGATTCTTTCCTCCTATTCACCTCATACCTCATTCCTTCTCATCGCTTGATCAAGAGTTCACTGAATCTGAACTTATATCTTCCATCCAGTTTTCTCATGTCGGCGCTCCTGGTCCTGATGGTGTTTCTTTTCAGTCTCTCAAGCGACTTCGTCCTTAACATCGTCTTTTTCTCCCACACCTTTTTAATCAGATTTGGACTGTGGTCATACCTTTCCATCCTCTTGTAAATCCGCTATCGTCTTACCCATTTTAAAACTTGGGAAAGACCCTACCTTGTTACAGTCCTACCGCCCTATTTCTCTGACTTCCTGCCTCTGCAAATTATTGGAACGTATGCTATTACATCGTCTTAGTTGGCACACCACATCATCCTCTTACTGTCTCATGCAAATCAGTATGGTTTTACCCCTGGACGTGGTAGCATTGATTGTCTTCTCCATATTCTTCATTTTTACTCCACACTGCTCGCAACTTAAAACATCATGTTTACCTTTGTTATATTGATATTGAATCAGCTTATGACTCTGTTGATCGCCATTTATTACTCACCAAAGTAGCAGATGCTCTTCCTAGTAAACACACAGTCTCATGGCTGATGCATTTTCTTTCCCAGCGCACCTTTGAAGTACATTGGTCTTCCATTCTTTGTACTACGTACCCTGCTGATATTGGGGTCCCTCAGGGTTCTGTTCCCTCTCCATTTCTTTTTAATATATTTATGAGGGACATTTTTTCAGTATATCTGGCTTTCCTGATCTCATCCTCTATGCTGCTGATGTTTTTTAATCACTTCTCATCCCGATACCCAATTGGCCTCCTATTACTTTCAACAGGACCTCAATAGTCTTGCCACCTGGTGCTCCCAAAATCATCTTCTCCTGCCACACAGCAAAACTACCCTCATGAATTTCTCTTGAAAGAGAGAGCTTCATAACCCTCATATTTGGCCCACGGACCCTTCTTTGGACCACCAAACGCAACATCTTGGGGTTACAGATCAGAACCAAACTGCGATGGAAATCCCATTTCTCATATCTTTTACAGGAAGGTGGCCTCATTATACACATTTTTCAACAACTTAAAACTCGCAGTCATGGTCTCACTCTTTCCACGTTACTTCATTTATGACAGAGCCATCTGCTTTCTCGCCTTACCTATGCGAATTGTTTTTCTTCTCATATTCCTGTACTGAACGTACCAAATTACAGGTTCTTCTGAATCAGGCTCTGCGTATTGCCAACGATCTTTCTCATACTTGTTCTAACCTTTTATACCAAGATCCTGTTTTCCTCCCCTTACTCATTGGTTTGAAAAATCCACTCTTCGTTATTATCTTCGTCTTCTTTGAAAAACAACGGCTCTCATGCTAGTTTTCTCAGGCATAATTTCCTCACTTTATCTGCTACTGAAACATTACCTGGATCCTCCATTTTTCATCAATGGCATGATCGTCACAAGCGTCCTTCTCTTCCACATACTTACGTCCGTATTTTAACTTTTCTCCCTGATTGGGGTGAATTTTCCAATGTTTATTTCCATCTGCATGGATCTCCGGGACCTAAATCCCAGTTCTCCACCACAGTTCTTTTTCAACACTTTCAAAATATAATGCATCAGTTTACTCCTGACATGATTATTATATATGTTGATGGTTCTAAGTCTCCAAGTGCTTGTGCCATATATCTTCCTGAAACTGCTGATACGCTTCTTATAAAGTTTCCTTCCACCTCGTCAATTTTTGTCGCTGAAGGAGTAGCAGTTTTACTCGCATTACAAAGGTATTGTAATCATGCTCAACAGTATGTCATTATCTCTGATAGTCTCTCCATTCTCACTGCCTTACGACATGTCACATCCCACTCTCATATTCTCTTATTCATCACATATATGATCACTTAAGTAGATGTCGTCAAGTCACTCTTCATTTCCTCTATATACCTCCGCATATCGATATTCCCGAATCAGATTGGCTAGATCAAGCAGCTAAAATAGCCTCGCTTCACGGGAATTCTGCTATCAGGCCTTTCTTTTGCTAAGAATATATTTTTCACCTTGGTTCCTCAGGTCTCTCTGCTGCCTTGATCACAAATTGGCTTGTTTGTAAATATTCGTCCTCTTTTGTTTGTTTACATCGTTTACCAATGGAGGTAGTAGTTTTTCTCCTAACAGGTCGTTCAATATACTATTTGCCAAATTTCGTACAAATATTGCTCCGCTTTCTGTCTTCCTTCATAAACTCAACAATAGTATCGCTCCCTTATGTTCATCCTGTCGTGCCCCGAAAACAGCTGATCAT
>JJRW01S0014695.1:33031-44026 GCA_001188405.1 Loxosceles reclusa | reverse complement strand
ATATACTTTCTTGATTTTCAATTTTAGCACTGAGGCTATAATAGTTACGGATACATACGTTTTCAGCACTAAAAGTTGTGGCAGACGCTTCGTTGTTGCCACCTAGATTTAACAAAATTCTCTTCCCAAAATGCTTTTTGATTTGCCTATTTTCTCCTGACAACGACAACAAAAGGCATTTACTCCGTTCCCACACAAACTTAAAACCAACACTACACCTTTTAATGGTAAGGTGATGAACCCCTGAACTAATTTTGTGTTGGCCATTTCACGTGGTTAGTTTTTGCTGTTTTTCAAATTTCTACTTAACTTAAAAGCTAACACGTGTGTAAATACGTGTTAGAGCCACTAGATGATTATTGACAAAATTGTAAAGTGCCACAATGTCCAGTCTGTGGTACTTCTGTACTCTCTGAACGTTTTGAGCGGATAATAAACGTCCAATTGTTGTCGCATAACAGACTTGGTTTGATTTCAACTAATTGTTCAAACGAAACATAGAGAGGAGTCTGGAGATGTACATGTATTTTATTGCACAAGTGACATCATAGAAGAAGAGAAACCTAGTAATCAGTGTTCCAGAGAGTCTACAGGTAATCACCCCAAGCGTTCAGGAAACTGTCCCAACGCGGAACAAATTTTTCTGTACCCTCCACAAAGAAGGAAGTAGTCTGCTGATACAACCACTCTTCCACAGCATCACGAACCGCTTGATAGGTGATGAAGCGCTTACCTTTCACAGTCTGGGTAAAGAGAAATGGTTTCCAGTCCAGACTCACACTTCTCGTCGCTGGCTCGAAATGGTGGCACTGCGTCTCATCCCAAGCCCCAATGCGCTCTAAGAATGGCAAACGACAGATTTCACTTGCCCATGCGCCTTCTTTACTGAAAATGAATCACACCTCGTTGTACTCGCTTAGACGTATCCATTACACACCGATGCCGATGTTACTTTAACTGCCTCGATCATGCTCTGTGATGTGCGGCCATCTCGTGAGCGATAAGGTTTTAAGTATGTTTCACTTGAACAACCCTTATACTATCATCTCTTAGACCGAAGACACTTCAAGACATACAAGTAAGAGTTTTTTTTTTTTTTTGAGCGTTAGAAATCCGAGAGCATTTTTTTTGTCGTGAACGCAGGACGTGACACTGCGTCCTCAAGCAGTTTGAGTTATTTCCTGCTTTAAAGAATTTGTCTTGTAGCTGAAGAAGGCACGGTGTACTGGATTCTTTTATATAAGGACGGAAGGTTGGATACATTTACTTAGTCATCTTCGCTTGGGGTCAGCGGTGTGCTGTATTAGCCAAGCTTTCATTAGAAGGCGATTAAGGGATTTCTTTTTCATCCGTGTGATTCAACGACTACGAATAGTTTATTGAGTGGTGGACACCTTTTCCTTTCTAGCGTTTGTTAACTTTCTTTTTACTTGTTTCGTTTTTTTTGTTTACGATAGCATCATCAACATTGAGGGTTGGAGGTCTGTGATTTCTCATATAAGTTACTGTGCTTTCATTATATTTATACTCTCAGTGTGATTTTGTGTCGAGATTGTATTTTTGAATTAACTTGGCCACATTACTTTAAACACCCGGCTATGACGTGCAAACGAGCTCGTGAAAGCATAAGTTGAAAGTGTGGAGAAAAGTATTGCCTGCTAAGAAGAAAAATTACTAACGATAACAGTTTTTATTATACGTTTTATTGAGCGTCGTTGCATGATACACGTTTATATAGCCGTAGGAATGATCCTGTCTTTGATTGGGGAGTTGGCGAGTGAGGTTTTATAGTCAAAACCGCCCATGTATCACGTGATCAAACAGTTGCGCCTGGTTGTTTTGTTAGATTAGGCCTAATTCCGAAGTAAAATTTCAACTTAGACGTGATTTTAAAGATGGTAGAGGGATAGGTTTATTCATGTTTTAAAGATTTTTTTGGGGGATGGGCCAAATTATAGTTTTTGTTCGCAGGACTCGTTTTTATAAGATCTGATTCATGAACTAATAATAAATCTTATATTACTGTGTTTACGTATGCTTTGACGAGAGTCCTACATTTAGGACTGATTTCTGACTTGGAAACTGAATTTGTTTTGTATTGGCCTTTAGAAGATTTACTGATGGGGGAGCCATACTATTTGTTCAGGTAAAGATAAAACTTTTAAGCAAACAGAAAAAGAATTTAAGGACATAGTTAAAGCCTTAAAAGACCGAAAGTTTCAAGATTTCATTGCAAACAAAGAAATTACCTGGAAATTAACTGGAAACGTGCGGCATTGTGGGGACGCTCTTACGAATGCTTGATAAAATCAGTTAAAGACTGTTAAACACAGTTATGAGACAACATTGTACACAAGCAGACGTATGTCAACTCGTGTTGGCCAGGTACAACGTTGTCTATTAAGTGTGTATAACTGTATTTCGCACATGGATTGCAAATCATTGAGAAGTTAATGAGTGTTTGAGGAAGATACTTGGGAAAGCTATTCTCAAATTTGAAAAATTATCATCCTTGTCGACCGCAATAGAATCTATTCTGAATCAGTGACGATTAACCTACACCTATAGTGAAGCTGAAGAATCCTGAGGCTTTTACTTTCGTACATTTTTTACTCTGCAACCGAAATTATCCTAATTATCTTGCGAATTTTTTACTGCTTGTTGCTGATTCACTGACAAAAATCTTGTTTAATTAAATAAAAATAATATATCTCAAAATTCCTTGAAAAAAATTTTACTCAAATGGAAACAACAATATTTGTTTGATTTGAGAATTGCTCATCACTTTGCAACTACGCACGCTCGAAAGGAAGCGCAAGTTGTGGATGTGATATTAGTTGAAGAAACCAGCAAATCGAAATTCTTATGAGGTTTAGCTGTGATAGAGGAAGTTTTCAGAGGACGTAATAGGCATATTCCTTCCTGTATTCTCCAGACTTCAAAGGGTCTACTTAAAAGATCCATCCAACTATTTTTTCCTTTGGAACTGAACGAAGGACTGGAAAGAATGAAGACTGTGAAATAGACTTCAAATATAGTACTTCATATATAGTGAAGAAATAGACTTCAAATATAGTACTTCATATATAGTGAAGAAATAGACTTCAAATATAGTACTTCATATATAGTGAAGAAATAGACTTCATATATAGTGAAGAAATAGACTTCAAATATAGTACTTCATATATAGTGAAGAATTAGACTTCAAATTTATTTTGATTATTTCACACTTGTAATCCATTTTCTGCTACTTGTTTATTTCGTAATTAGTTAGTCACTTTTCGAATTACTGTAATTTATTATTAATTGGTTATTTGACATGTTTTAGAAAGTTGATGATTTAGAATATACAGGGTGTTCGTAAACTGTTTCAACAAATTAAGAGTGTCAGGGCGATAGTACCTATCAGGACGAACAATATTTTCAGTGGCA
The DNA here is from genome assembly GCA_001188405.1 of Loxosceles reclusa. Classification (NCBI taxonomy): domain Eukaryota; kingdom Metazoa; phylum Arthropoda; class Arachnida; order Araneae; family Sicariidae; genus Loxosceles; species Loxosceles reclusa. The sequence continues at coordinate 40,594 of JJRW01S0014695.1, read as the reverse complement.
GCTAGGGTCGCATTACATTCAGAGTGTCAGAAAAGCGTAAAATGAGATGTGCTGAAAGCAATCCCCAAGTCACTTCCGCGTGTAAATGCCAACAGATATTTGCCATGAACATCTGGGAAGGCATCCTTGGTGATTTCCTGGTGGGTCTCGTTCTTGTTGCCGCAATATTTGACGGCGCAGCCCAGCTGTCTTCCCGGAGCAAATGCTTCCCAGTTTGTTGCATGCTGTTCCTGTCGCCACAATTTGGTTGATGCATGATGGTGCCCCAGCACACTTTATTACCGCAGTCCGACACCTTCTCTAAAGGATGAACGGTGAACCCCTTATTTTGAGTACAGGAAATTATGGGGCATCACCGAGGTTCCCGAGCCATATAATGTTTCGTGATCACCTTGTGCTTCACACAGCATGGCCTTTACAGGTTCTTGTGCCATTAAATTGCAACCAACCAACCAACCGACACTTTCTGGATGTCACATATCCCATATGGTGAACTGGACGTGGCGAACCCGTGGCTTGGCCTCCACTCTCACGAGAGTTAAACCCACTGGAGTTCTTCCTATGGGAGCAGATGGAATCCTTGACATGCGAGACTGTGGACTCTGTGGAGGAACTCGTTGCGAGAATCGTTGTTGCAGCGGACAAGATAAATACGACACCAGGAGTCTCCCAGAGGGTGTATCTGCCTGTCATTCGCCGCTGTGAACTATTCGAGCATCTACTTTGATTCTTTCTTTGAGTGTCAGAAAAGCATAACTGTGAAACACGTCCAATAAGCGAAGCACCTCACTAATGACGTCAGTCCAGTTCTGCTGGAGACGTAGCACGTGTGTAGAACATCACTGTCAAGCATTTGCCGTATACAAATGTCCAGTGACAGTTGCAACTGATCATCAAGGTCATCAGATCATCAGTCATCAAGGTTCAATAGCAAGCCAGACGAAGCACACGCTGTTCTTCAAAAGAGTCGCATCCCCAATACTACAGATTATTATCGTGATAACATCGTCCGAAACGACTTCGTGGAGGCTTCGTGAGACACCTTTGGACTTTGTAGAGGATCTCGTCACGAGAATCGTTGTTGTAGCGGACAGGATAAACACGACACTAGGAGTCTTCGAGAGGGTGCGATCTTTCACTCGCCGGTGTAAACTATGCAACGGCACCCTTCGATGCCATTTTGAGCATCTACTTTAATTCTTTCTTTGATCTGCATAGGATTGTGCAACGTATAATTTCGTTCATTCTCCAGTTTTCGCGGTTGAAAATTCAACATACACATTACACGTTACCCCTTTCCTATAATCTGAATGGAATGCGGCCCTATCCATTGTAAATATTATTCGTCCTTATGGGTATAATCACTCCCTTTTATTTTGTAGAAACAATTTGCGAAAACCCTGTATTTTTCTTGTATTGTGTTTTTAAAGAATGAACTCGAAAGATTTCATGATGGGGAGTACGTGTAGAAAAGTATTATCCATTAAAAAAACTACTAATGACAACCGCTTTTGTTTACTTTTTATTGAGTATCGTGGTATTTCGACCATGTTGTCTTTTTTGAAGTACGGAACTAGGTCTGCATGAACAATGGTGTATTGAACCTTTTACTTCATGTAAAGTTATTGCGTATTTAACTCTTAATTTGTATAGAAGTTATCATGTGTTGTTTTCGAAATACATTTTATTTTCACAGTAGGTTTGATAATAAAGGCCTAGGTGAACCACATTTCCCTGAGGCCAGTCTTGCCACAGATTTTAGTACGGAATCGATACGGCCTTGCCTCCGAGGAAGGAGCAGAGGTCAATTTGTTACAACGTTATAAATTTTGGTTTCATATACTAGAGAAAAACAAAACCGAAAATACAATACAGGTATTCAGATTTATTTAGGTAAAATTAAATTTAGAGTATTGGTTGATACAGGGGCTAGTATTTGTCTTCTGTCCCCACAAATATGAAGTAAAATAAACAGGAGAAGAGAGAAAAAAATGAAACCCCAAGAAAATCACCTGAGCGTCAGAAGTGTTTACGGGACCACAGTAAATTATTCAATTATTCCGCTGCTTATGAAGTATCTTTACGATTTGGCAAGAAAGAAATTATCCATCGCATGATCGTCACTAAACGGTCTCTTGGTAACAATTATGATGCGGTAATAGGTTTTGATATCATAGAGAAATATGGAATGGAATCACGCTAGACACAAAAAATCGAAAACTGATAGGTCCAGATTTCACATTAATTATACCAAAGAACGAGTCAACCCCACAAGTGAATTCTACTTGGGTAGATAACAAGTTAAAATTAGTTCGAAAATTGAGAACTGCGGCCGGGAAAGAAAAGATCGTTTATTTGGACCCACGATTTGCCTCATTCGGCAACAAAGAATTTATTATCTTTTCATGCGAAAAGCTCGCCAGGCACAGGATCTTACCTTATAGCATACAATTATAGACTTTCGTCACAGAACACAAGGTACCGGTGTTTTTACGGAATGGGCGTGGCACCTCAGTGACGCTTAATAAGAAAATGACCATAGCGACGGTGGAAGTAATAGATGAAAACGGAAAAATTGAAGTTACAAACAAGCCCTTGCCCCACTCTCAGAAAATGACCAGAGTCCTTATGCGTTTCCAGCTATTCTAACGAAATCACGGGTTTCTATTGTGTATCGACTACCTACGTCTTAATCAAGTAAGAGTAGCAGACAACTATCAAATCTGAAGTATTTCCGATATTTTGGGAAACTTCGCAGGTAGCAAATACTTCTCGTCATTAGACATAACTTCGGCTTACTGGCAGATACCAGTACGTTCATTGGACGTGCCGTCACTTCGTTCATTACAGAGTTTGGAGCTTTCAAATTCGAATCTCTCCCTTTCGGTTTGTCCAATGCTCCGATGACTTTTCAAAGAAGTGTAGACGCGCTATGATTTGGCTTGGACGAACATAAAATTTTTGCATACCTTGAAGATATTTTGGTAATGTGTGATGGAGTGAGGGAGTGGGGGATGTAAGTGGGGGAGTGAGGGATAATGGGGAGTGAGAGGAGGGGGTAGGGGTGAAGGCACACCGCGATCAACACCTTGAAAGACTAGAAACAGTCTTTCAACGCCTACGAGAAAACAATCTGAAGCTATCAAGTTCTGAAAAAAAAAGCAATTTTTCAGAACGAAAGTGACATATTTGGGGCATGAGTTGAGCGAAAAAGGCGCAAGATCAGACCGTAGAAACTTGAAAGAAATTGTTAATTCCCAGCAACTGTGACAAATTTCTATTCATAAACGATAACGCGTCTGTTCATAGTGCCCTTCTAGGGTTCACCTTTTGATGAGGACAGGAAGTGACGTGGCGTTGGAGGTGCTTAAGTCATGTATTATTGTTCTGTGATCACCTTGTGTTTGGTGCAGCATGGCTTATACAGGTTCTTGTGCCATTGAATTTCAAATAACCAACCAACCAACTGTTCACCGTGCTGCTTTGGGCGATGATTTCTTTCAAAGTGAAGATATCGAGTACATGTAGTGGGTAGCGAACTCTCCTGAACTTAATTTCATAGAGCACGTGCGGGATATGCTCGGGCAATGAATTTCAGCCCTGCAGCACCCACCAAACACCACTCCAGAATTGAAAATAACTGTACGTCTGGCTTGGAAATCTTTGAGCACACGGCTCATTAATACCTTCGTCGAGAGTGTGGAAAGCCGTTGTGCAACCTGCGTGGCTACATGAGGTAACCCCGCACTTTATTAAACTTTAGTACCTCCGTTGTTTTATATTTGTTTTCCTCCAAAAATTAAAATTCTTAATATGCCCATTTTTGTTTTAAATTTATTAATTGGATGATAAAACCACAGCATTATCCTTATTTCTCTCATGTGATTTTCTTCTTCCATAATCTAAACATTACCTTCCTTTCCAACTTGGAATTCTATATATCTTTTACGAAAACATTACATTAATGCTTAACTTTTGGACACGAAGTACTAGGACAATTCTTCGACTTTCTAATGTAGTGACTAAGAATGTGAGCAAGAGTTATAGTTGCTCGTATTCGAAGCCAAAAATCAGCTATGAAATCTGTTAGGACAGTGTGAAAGTTTGATTCTTTCGCGTACACCGCAAATCAAGAATATACGAAGAGTTTTTGCAGCAGAGCAGGGGAAGATCACTTCAACTACTAGCTTCGGCTAACTATCTTCCCGAACAATCGAGTATGTTTTGTTGGTTTCAATTTATGTGAAATATAAATTTATTTATTTATTTAGTAAAGGTCACATGTTTTCCTTCAATTTCTTTCAGATATCCGAATACGACTTCCATTCTTGCAGCCTACGGCGGTGCAACTTTCTGGAAACGGGAGCTATCATGCGTTTATGAATGCGGCTTTAGCAACTTTGAGCCAGCAACTCGAGATTCCAGAAGACATCCTGTGTCCATGTATTTTGCGAAGAGAAGGAGGAAGATTGATGTTAGATTTGACAATAACTCCCAAAATCAATCCATCGGACTACTTGGAGCTTCGTTTCACTGTTGTGAAATTGCAAATTCTTATGAAACGGAATTTATTTTCCTTCGTATTCAATGGACCTAATAATACCACCCTCGCTGCTGTATCATCTTCTTTAACGTAAGTAACAAAATTTTGAAATTTGTTGCATTTTTATGAAACATGTTTCTATTGTTAAAGATCGATAATTGTGAAGTGCGTTTTTGAAGAATCTGAAAACACACCTTACAATTAGTTTACGATCAGTTACACCTTACAATTTACGATTGTTACGATTACGTTCAGTTACACCTTACAATTAGTTTACGTATTATCATTTTCTTTTACTCCACTTTACTCTCATTTAGCATGGACTTTACTCTCCCTTATCATTCCAGAACATGTCCATAATCCCTACTCGGAGTAATGTTCGAATTTCATCATATTCAAGAAGGACTTGCAGCCTCTCAGCATAGACTTTACTGTCACTTGTCATTCCAGAACACGTTCATAACCCCCACTGCGAGTTATGTTCGAATTTCGTTGCGTTTGAGAAGTAATTGCGGCCTCCATGTAACTGTGACTTTCCCCAAGGCTAATACAAATATCTGGCTACTTCAATACTACTTTTTACAATTTTAATAACAGTGATTACAGATAATGATCTACAAGCAGTTAGTTATCTAATACGGTTGATACCGTTGTACATTCAAAAGATGCTTCTGATTCTTCATGTAATGAGAGAAAGGTTTTCAAATTTTGAGATATAAAACTCTCTCAAAGCTCTGAAATTGATATATTCACAAGAAGTGTATTATAGTTTAGAATTGTATATAGAAAATAACAGCTAAAGTAAAAGACGAGCAATGAAACTAAAATATAAGATTATAAAGGAAAACTCTTCCCATTTTGTCTATTTATTCTTCCGTGGTGAAAATTAACCAAAATGATAGATTTAATTATCTATCAGTTCTCTGTCTCATAGTTATTTAAATTTATTAAGGGAGTTTTCTAAGCTATGGACTGTGTACTTCCCTGTATGAAAGTGAATGAATGTCTGTATGTTTTCTATACGGATCTGTATTATTTGACCATTTTAACTAAATTGTATCATATTTACTTTCTTGGAACTTGTGAGGTCTTGTCCACAATACATATCGATAATGTCGCGTAGTGTTTCCTGCTCGACGGCACCAACTGTCGCAGAGCGTTCTCTTTCCTTTTTCCTATACTTCTACTTTCCCTTGTTCGCGGGCACCAATTGTCACTGCGCCTTCTATCTGTGTTGGTTGTGTTGTTGTTTCTGTTTTCTCTAACTCCCTAGAATCAGCGCGCTTTCCTCGACAGGTAGTGTCCCTTCATCCGCTTCTTTAGCCGAAAGTTTGTGTTCGAGCTGGGCGCTTCCGATGCTCACCCTACTGTCCTATAGGGAGGTTCCTAGTAAAGGAGGGTAGCTAAACCTATACAAGTTTACGTGGTTGTGCAATATTTCGGCCACGTACTTTATTGATAAATAAATTGCAAACAGAGCTGTCTAAGGTTCAAAATATAGACCATCGCAATGGACCGTCTGAAGCCACCTTGCTGCCAGTTATTTCATCCTTGTTCTTAGCATCCAAAAACTTTGCATCCGCATCTTCCACCTCCTGTTGGTTTTGCAATTTCCTCGACCGAAGGAAATGGGCCATGGATCGAAACAAGTAGTAATCTGAAGGTGCGAAGTCTGGGATAGAGCCTGGATATGGCATTAGTTGAATTCTTTCAAGTTTCTGTAATTTATTGCATTTTATTCTTGATATATGTGGTTTTGCGTTATCGTGCTGTAAGCTCGCTGTCTGTTTGAAAAATGACGGATATTTGTTATTAAAAATGGAGTACATCCGCTCCACAGTATAGTTTGGCGTCGATTGTTTGACGATCTGGAACGAACTCGTAATAAAATATTCCTTTAAAATTGCACCAAACCCTGAGAATAACCTTGTGCTCAAAATATGTTTGACTACAGGTTGAGTAAGCTGGCGTTTGCTCAACCACTGCTTACGCATGTTAGGATTTCCGAAGAATATTCATTTTTCATCGCATGTAATGATTATCCGGGGGAAACGAAAGTTTTAGCAGTTTCTTACACACTTTGGTTCGCTACTTTGTTTCAACTGGAGTCAAATCATGAGGCACAGTTTGACAGCCTCTGTAGCTTTTGTCGAGGAAATGAAAATGACGATCACTAATGGATTGTGATACTCCGAGTTCACCTGCTAATCTACGGCTACTGTCGTCGTGTGACAAGCTAGTTTTACCTATCTAACATCTCAGTTTAGCCAAGAATTTGTGTGGCAGTCGCCCTAGCTAAGGATCTTCTGGCGAGGTGTATTTCTGCTTGATTGCTCCGCGCTGCGGATTTTCAGGGCAATAGGGGCTCTGTACATATTTTCACCTTGACAAGAGTGATGCTACGGCTGTTATCTAAGGTCCTCTAACTCGAGAAGTTGTCTTGCTAGGGTGCTCGTATCCATAGACACAACATATATATAATAATTCAGTAATAGCTTGGTCTGCGGTTCGTGCAACAGGTTCCGCTGACGGTGAACCTGAACCAAACTCTGCGCTCTTCTCTCGAACGTGCTATCGTAGGTAGTGTAACGGCTATCTTCCTCGAATTGCCCATTAGCTGCGGTAAAGAGACGACTACCTTTCGGTCGAGCAGGCCAATATACCTTTACCTCTACAGTTTGGTTTAAGGCCTCCGTATACACCGTCGTCGGCTTGCCTGTCCTTGGCTGATCTTCGAGGTTCCTGTCACGTGATTGAAATTTTTGAATCTATGCATCTTAATCGTTCGCACGACAAATATTGCATGTCGTTTCTGCTTCATTATGGTCAAGTTGAAACTCATAAAGCAATAGTTCACGAATTAGACCGTTTTGCGTATTCATGGTTTTGCCCGTCACAACCACGCATGAATGGACGAAGCACAATAAATTGCCAAAGGACATGTACGCCCATTACCACCGATTACGTCGTATTTTTTGAACTGATTCACGTATGTTTGTGGCGCACAGCTGAAGAAGCAG
>JJRW01S0014661.1:55406-66039 GCA_001188405.1 Loxosceles reclusa | reverse complement strand
TTGCGGATGACGCTAAAGTCATATGAATTGTAAATAATAAAGATGAAGCCTTGGGAATACAAAGCGATATAAATAAGCTAGCGGAATGAGCGAAATATTAAGCTATGGTCTTTAATGTTGAGAAATGTAGAGTGATGCATTTCGGAAGTAATAATAAGGAATTTAGTTACCAGACAGAAGGAAGAGAGCTAACGGCGGTCGACTGTGTGAAAGACTTGGGCGTTATGGCGACTAAAGATCTTAAGTTTGGAAATCAGTGTATCGCATATGTGAAGAAAGCTAACAGAATGTAAGGATTTTTTCAAAGCCACTTGACGTGTTATTAAGAGAGTTATTCTCCCGTTGTATAGATTGCTAGTGAGTTCACGTCTGGAATATGCCGTGCGGTTTTGGTCACCGTACCTGGTTAAGGACATTGAATATATGGAAAGAGTTCAAAGGAGAACTACTTAATTCATCGAGGGGTTATGGCATTTGAGTATGTTGACAAATTAAAGGAACTCGTACTCTTCAAGTTGCAGAAAAGGAGAGTTACAGGTGACTTAATTCAGACTTATAAAATTATAAATGGATTTGATGTAGTTGGTAAGAACTTCTTCAGAAAAGGCTACAGTGGGTTCACAAAAGGAAATGGGTTGAAGTTGATTAGAGAAAAGACTAAGTTACAACTAAGGCATGAGTTTTTATCTAACAGAGTGGTAAACAATTGGAATAGTCTAGCGAAAAAGAGGTTCAGGCAAAGAGGGTTGAAAGTTTCAAGAGAAAAGTAGATGAACAACTCAGCATTTTAGTCTAACGACAATGTGGTTTTCCCCTATGTGCTCTGATTAGCATTTGATTTAATTCTTCATTAGCTGTGAATTACTGATGATGTCTACTTGCTTTTGAGTACTGTAGATCGTTTGAGTTTTTTGTCCCGTTTCTAAGTCCTTTCCTTCTGTTCGTTTTTTCATCACGTTTAGTTTGCATTGATAATGAGACCATTTTTCATTACTAAAGTGACTGTATGTATTCTTTTTGTATGTTTAAATTTGCTTATTTTTTTTAGTTTTTTAAAATTTGTTATTTCATACTTAATTGTAAGTTTATGACAACAGAACTCTGTTCCGAAATTAAGGTACTTGGTAGTTTTGATAATGGGTTTATTACTTGTGCTTCTTAATGTTCCATGTTTTGACGACGGGAAAAATGGGTTTCCGCAATTTTATTGGTTTGGGGCTGACTTTGTGTATTTTGCTTTGCGTGTAAGAATTCCATAAGATTTTAGTGTCTTTATTTCTAGTGCTTTTTTTTTTGACGAGGGAACTCCGTTCCCCAATTTATGTTTAATACTATGCATGGCGACGGTGAGGGTCACAGTAATTTATAGATTTTTTGAGATGGTCAGCCATGGTGGGCATTTGCCTGTTGCTGACTTTCATTTTGTATTGGTATTTGCATTTAGGACTCAGCTATGGTGGACCAAGGCTAGAGGATGTTTTCTACAATGCGATACAAAAGGACACCAAAGTGAACGCTGCCGAGATCATGAAAAACTGGTTGGCCGACTCCACATCACTGTTGATCAGGAGCTCGAATTAAACAGGCTCCGAGGCTTTAGCGAGGTGCGCTAGGGAAAATGTAAGGGTAATGAACCCAAAGATGGGGATTGGAAGATGGTCGAACACGAAAGGCGTAAAAATAAAAAGAAGCCGACCTTCGCAGACATGGCCAGGAAGGTTCGGGATAAGCCTCAAACTGAACCCAAGAAAGTGAAAAGTGCCAGAAGAGATAAAAAATATTGTATGATTGTACGCAAGGAAGAAAAGTAAGCCCAGGAGGTGAGGGCACTCCTTGTGCAAGAATCAGATCTGGAAAAAATAGACGATGAAGTGACGTCCGTGAGAAAGACCGGGGATGGGGGCATGGCATGCTGGTGGAACTAACCAAACTGAAAAGGGCAAGCTCTCTCAAAAGTCAATCGGAGAAGAGTGAGGTGCCCAAATCAGAGATTAAAATGGTTATACCGAGAGAGCGAATGGCCAGGTTCGTTGAATGCGATTTGCCTATGTCATCCGCTCCGGAGAGTTCTGTACAGGCACCAAGTAAAAGCAAAGCCTCCAGGGACAGCGGAAAGAAGGCGCTGTTCCCTATGAAAGGCTAGCAGAATGGCCTAAAACACTGGATTTTCCAGTACTCGCTTTCAAAAATTCAGACAGTCTTAAAACGTAAGGATCTACTCTGTGATTTGGACGAGTCACAAAATGGACCGATTTGTCTCAGTCTTGCACTGTTTCCAATGCTTAGGCTTCGGTCATACGCAACACAAGTGAGCAAAGGAACAGGTCTTTTCAAAGTGCGCTGGACCATACAGAGGGGGCTGATTGTGATAGTCAAACTTTATGTTGTGTCGTCTGTTGTGCGGCGCAGCGGAAGGACAGACATGAATATGGACGTCGGGCACTCAGCCCTAGACTGGAAGTGTCCCAAGCAGCCAAAAAGGGAGGCTCCAGCAACGACCTAAGTATGTTAAAAGTGTTCCAGTTCAATACTGGTCACATGTTCACTGCCCAGAATTCGCTTCAAGCAGATGTGGCTGAGGAGCGCTATCAAGTGTACTTTTGCAACAGCCCATAGTCGGGTACCTGAAGGAATCAAGACGCTACTAGGTTCGGAGATTCCTGAAGAAGTACAGCATTTATTACCACCACGAAAAGAAACCAACTTGAACAATTCATCGACTGCGACTTATCTGTTATAGAAATAGTCTACTCCTAACGCAGTAGCCGCTAAAATCATACGCGAAAAAAGCAGTATCTGCTTAGTGTCAATCTATGTGGCTCCGCAAAGACCACTAGATTCTTTGCTTGACGCAATTAAAATGCTTCAAGACTGCAAATAACAACAGCGATCTCGCCGTCGGCGGTGATTGAAATGTCAGGGGGACTCTTTTGGGCCCAGGAAGGACTGATCGCCGGGGCCGCGAATTATCGGAGTTTGCGGCAGAAAACAGGATGCACGTAGTCAACGATGTTGACTCACTGGCAACTTTCAGCGGACCTCGAGGGTAGAGCTGGATCGATGTCAAGATGATATTAGATCATGAGACGGGTTAAAAGATGGCACGTTGAGTCTACGGAGACCACAGATACGTGGAACTCAGCATCTGCTTATTGGCACGCTCACATGGTTCCATAGATTTATAGCTAACCTGGAGAACGTCAGATCATCATCGTTGGTGATGGAGCTGGTAAGAGAGCTGACGTTCGCTCTCACTACAGAAACTAAATGGTGCTGAGTCAGCCCAACAGGCGCAAGCAACACCAAATTCCCCCCCGGTGTCATGGTGGATACCGAAACTTAACAGATGGCGGAAAAGATAAGAAAGCTCAGATGTCACTTCCAAAAGGAATTTGACCCGGATATACAGGTACGAAAATGCCTAATTTTTAAAAAGAACCAGGAAAATATAAAAAGTTAATAAACTAGATGAATCACGAGTCTTGGAGGGAGTTCTGTGAAGCCGCGAACGCTGAGCCTTTCCGAATCGTGTTCAGAATGTCCGAAGCCAAAGCAAGTAAAAGGGCGACGTACTGAAGTGTCCGTAATCTGAATGGAAAACTCACCGCCAATGTTGAAGAGATTCTAAGTGTTATATTGGACACCGTCAACCCAGAGGATGGCATTAAGAGTGACACCCCGACACAGAGGGTGATTCCCACTCAGTGCAACACACACAAACACCAGACACGCGTCTGGAGGTGATGTTTGCAACAAAGGAAATCGACAGTCGTCAGGTGACTCCCGATGGAGAAAGCCCGGGTATCCACAGGCTCAAAGAACAGATTGTACAACGACTCCATAAGTGAGAACCGAACCTGATTCCTGCAGTGTTCAACACGTGCCTTAGAACGTGGATCTTCCTAAGTGACTGGAAGTGCGGAACGCTTGCGCTTCTGGCTAAGAGGAGAAAGGATCTTCAGGATCTTAAAAGCAAGTGAGGAATCTGCCTGCTTTCGACTTTGGGGAAAGTCTTGGAGTGATTGCTACTGTCTTGGCTCTGCTTTCATGCGGGGCGGAAGAGCTTACTGAAGTCAGTACGGGTTCAGGTCGCGACATAGAACAACCATGGCTCTGTAGCGCTTGATCAGTGAGGTTCAGAAGCGGGAACATAAAAGTTTTTACACGGCGGTGGTGTCGCCTGACGGGAAGGTTGCGTTTGACACGGGATAGCGGCCAGACATATTCATGCAGTTAAAAGAGATGCAATGTCCCAGTAACATCTATGGGATACTACTCTCCTATCTCGTGGACAGGAGGGTGGTTGCTGAAGTTAAACGAGTTGTACTGGAGAGGTGGCTGGAGCTCGGGATTGCATAGGGTTCTTGCCACAGTCCTTTCCTCTGGAACGATGCTCATCGCATCCGGTTCAGTGTTTCCAAGATTCAGGCGATAGTTGTCGTAAGTGGGAAATTACTTAGCAAGTTGAAATACTATTTCAGGATGGAAAGCTGACTCACTGAGTCTTGCGACGAGAGTACGCTTCTGGGAGTGACAATCGGTAAGAGTATCATTTTCTTTCCCCACCCATATCTGATAAAGGAAAGAGTAGTAGAGCAGGTCACGAGTCGACTTGCGTACTTTGCCCGTGCAACGTGGGGATTGAAGGGCGAAGCACTTCGAATGGTGTACAAGTACGCTATAGAGCGAATGGTGATATGTGCTGCCGATGCATGGTGGAAAGTGGAGGGCAACGTCTGAGAGAGCAGTCTTAGCGTCCATCCAAAAGGTCTGTGTGCTCCGAATTTGTCGAGCCTACAAAACAGTCTCGAAATGCAGCCTTGTGCGTATTGGCTGGAATCTCCTCATTGGATTTGGTTCTTTCCCAGGAAGCCGCTATCTTCCGGAGAGCAAAAATGTAACGTCCTTGCTGCCATATCGAGAACACGCAGGCGCTCCTGAAATCGGAGATCAAACCCTGGCGAATACATCAAGCGGACCTCCTGATCTCTCATGGACTTCTGGGGATGATGGCTGGATGTGGGGTAAGAAATATTTACTGACGGTTCTAAGGAGGAAAGCAATGTGGATGGTACATTATGCGTTCTTAAAGAAGCGATTTGGTTGGTTATTTGTTTAATGGCACAAGAGCCTGTAAGCCCATGCTGTGCCAAACAAAAAATGATCACGGAACATTATATAAAGAGTAGGTGGCTTGGGGACGCTACGTCACTCTCTGTATTTGCCAACAGATGAGCTCCTGAGGAGATTAAACAAGGGAACCTAGTGCACTCCCTAAAATTGAGACAAAATAGCGAGGCAACAATTCTTCAAGCGGAGGCAATGGCTCTGCAGACTGCGGTAGACTGGGTATGCGGCTTGCCACCAAATACCGGAATGCAGATCCTATCCGATAGTATGTCGGTACTCAGTGCTATCGAGACACTGAGAAACTTGAGTCCGCTGGTTGGTCGGTTATTTGAAGTTTAATGACAGAAGAGCCTGTAAAGGCTATGCTGTGCAAAACACATGGTTATTACGGAACAGCATACGGCTCGGGAACCTCGAGGACGCCACATCACTCCCCGTACTCACCAAAAGATAAGCCACTGAAGGGCGACTCCGCTTATCTGGGGACTTTCAGGGGCAGCGTATTCAGAGCGAAGTAGGTGTTCTGCTGAACTGCTTTGTTTGCGCGGTCACTGTGGGGCCCCGGGCAAAGGGTTGGGCGAGGGGCTAGCGAAGGCTGGCTCCCGCTTGAGTTCTGCAACATGGAACGTTCCTGAAAGTAGTGCACTGTGCAAGAAACGGCTCGTCTCGAGAACGGTGAAACAATGGCAGAGGCGTTGGGACATTTCAACGACCGGCCGATTTACGTGTGAAATCGTACCTAAGGTAGGAGCAATGCCGTACAAGGACCTAGGTTACTTTGTGACACAAATTGTAACCGGACATGGGGTTTCCAGCCTATCTTTATAGGACGAAACATCTCTCATCTCCGCCGTGCAGTTGTGACAGTGCAAGTGTTTTGAAGCTCAACACCCTATGCGCTAAGAATGCTCACATACCGCATCGGTGATGCGAGGCTTTCCCTCCAGGGCAAAAAAAAACCTCGATCGTAATTCAACCTCCGGCTGCGAGACAAGAGTTAGCAGAACTAGCGGAATTTATACTCTCTAGTCTCTCCCGACTGGAAGCTCCGCAACCCCCGGGAGGAGGAGGAGTCCCTCGGTGAAGATAGGCTGTCCATGTCAACGGCAGAACACCACCTCTGAGGTCTCTCAGGGTTCGGAAGGAATTTACTGCGGTCAGAATCCTCTGTCTCTTTCAAGGGCATTGAACTACAGTTCGAGAGATTCTAGCAATGGTGAGGCTCGAGAACTAGGGCATAGAGCCTAAGATATAGGACGAATGATGAACTCTTCCCTCAATAGTTCTGTGTCGCCCGCTGTCGGGGATGTGATTTCAAGGACTGCGGAATCAGTCGTTAGCAAGGGCCAAATTCCAACAAGGCCGTAAGTAACCTGAACCCCCATTGCGGGTTTCCGTCAAAAGTCTCCAATGAGAGGAGTACGGTGCAAAATTACCAACCTATGGCTCGTGCCATACGAATATCACGTCTCGGCCACCGAGAAGACGGTACTTAAAATTCAATTGAAAATTTGTGAAACAAAGTAGAGTGAAATGTGAAGAAACGTCGTCTATCAACGGCGGATGATGATGCTTCTTTTTCTTTTTTATATGGCTCAAGAGCTATTAAGATCATGCTGTGTCAGACACAAGATGAACATGACCATGGTGAAGACAAACATTCACAAACTCATGCCGACCGGGACCCGAAGGACATCCTTCTCGCTTGCTCTGGTCGACAGAATCAGCGGGGACCGGAGGGGAATTCGGCCCACCATGTCCCTCTTTATGATGTTAAGTTACCGGCGGAAGACCAATGCTAGGTACGAATTTTGAAATTCGGCCAAATAACTCCAATACTCGCTTGCTCGTTACTTCGAATAAAGGAATGAACTGCTGGCTCAATATTAAGATACTAGTCCCGCAACGGAGACTGGCTCCACATTTTCGGACTAGGCCCGCTGATATAACTTGGCAAATATTTAATGCTGATTCGATCCATCTTTTCAATGTACTTGAAAAGCGGTTCCGTACACAAAAGATCGCACTGCGTCGCTCTGGAACTTCTCAATACAAACTAGCCACGTCGGAATGAAAGGAAATGTGGTATGAGGGTGTAAGAAACGTTGTGGAAGAATAAAATCCTGAGAAACAAGGATAATAATGGTTTTTGTTATCCAATTAACAAATTTGAAACATAAATGGGCATATTAAGAGTTTCAACTTTGGTGTAAGACAAATACAAAACAACGTTGGTTGTAAAGTTTAATAAGGCGTGTGGTTATCTCTTGTAGTCACTCAACGATTTTTCACACTCTCGACGAGTGCTGTGCAGCACAGACAGCTGTTTTCTATTCTGGAACGGAGCTTAATGGGTGCTGGAAGGGTGCTAGTCGTCACCCGAGTTCTATGAGATTAAGATCAAGACAGTTTGTTGGCCACTACATGAACTGGACATCTTTACTTTGAAGGAAGTCATAGACTAGGGCAGCACGGTTAACAGGCGCATTACCGTCCATGAACAGAAATTCACGACTGACTGCACCTCGAAACAGGCGAACTGAAGATTCAAGGACTTCGTGTTTGTACCTAGTAACAGACGCTCTAACAAAGATTTGAGGAACATGTTACTTTTTGCAGCGGAATATAACTTCACTGTTATTTTCAACTCGCTGCTATCGGCATTGAGCCCTACCAAAGCAAACTGCTTTGTGATAAATGACAAAGTTCTGTGTGAGGAAGAAAAACACGAACAGCGGTTGGGACTCGAACCCGCGTCCCCGAGTTTTAACGTAACTCGCGCGCTTACCTTCTGCGCCACGCTGTTCGGTTCCCAGACCGTCATGTTATCGACTCCAAGAACAGAACGTAGTATCTAAATACAAAGAACATATTACTTTTTGCAGCGGAATATAATGAGGTGGGATGCAAACTGCCAGACGTCTGGCGTAGAGACCAACGTGCCCGAATCTCCCGTAAGCAGCTCGTCTCGAAATTCTGGCTCCCGTGACGTCGTCAGCGCTGAACACAATTGTCAAAAAGAAAGATTCCTCTGACGTTACGCAGTTATTGACAAATATCGATCTTGCAAGGCGGTTGTTACTCTTGGACGACCTCGTATTTGTCGTCGGTTCACATCTCCAGTCCTTTTAAACATTTGCCACAGTCCTGTAGACACACATTGAGGAACATTCCGTTTTCGAGAAACTTCGGTTTGAGACCGTAACACAAACTGTAACGGGACATGAGATGTTTCCGGCCTATTTTTATAGAACGAAACATCTCTCATCGTGGGCGTGCACTTGTGGCAGCGCAAGTGGTGACGCTCGACATCCTATGTGCTAAAATACCTACATGCCGCAGCGGCGACGCGAGACCTTCGCTCCAGGATGAATCATCGATTGGAATTCAAACTTCGGCGGCGAGACACGAGGTAGCAGAACTGGCGAAATTTGTAGACTCCTATCACCCCGACTGGAAGCTCCGCAACCGGCGGAAGGAGGAATCGAGGGGGAGACTAGTACTTCGGCGAACATGGGCGTTTCCAATCAAAACCAGAACACTGTTACGGTTCTGCAGGTACTAATTGCGATCAGAATCCTCTGTCTCTTCACATAAAATGAACTAGAGTCCGAGACTCGAGCAATGGTGAAGATCGAGAACATAGCCTAAGATAGACCGAATGGGGTCTCTTCCCCCGATGGTTCTGTGTCGCCCGCTATCGGGGACGTAGTTTCAAAAAGAATGGAATCGGTCGTTAGCAAGGGTCAAATTCCAAGAAGGCCCGAAGTGAAGTGAACCTCCATAGTGGTAGCCGTCAAAAGTCTCCAATGAGAGGAGTATGACGGAAAATACGAGCCTATGGCTCGTACCTTGAATCTAGTGCTTTGAAACCTTTGCCACAATCATATGGACACACATTGCGGAACATTTGGAATTCGAGAAACTTTGGTTTCAGACTGTCCGTATCCCAACAAATCTTTTTTTCACAAACACCTAGAGACTTCGCGCCATTAATCGTCCTTTGTGACCGTTAATAAGGTTACTTAACAGCAATCGCAAAACGCCTGACTGAACTGGCCATGCCGCTTACCCCTGTTTAACAATTGATCCAAAGTGAACCACTTCTTGCGCATATAGACATCGATTGAAATGTTTGACATTTGCACAATGTTTCACCTTCGCTACACAATTCTCCACCAGCAGAGTTGCCAACATATCAAAAACAAAAATTAGGAGATACTGTTACAGAAATCAGGAGACTTCAAAACTGACTAAAGTTTCACACTGCTCATTCATCTCGCAACTGGAGAAAGAAAAAGGAATGATATACAATTTCCTATTAACACAAATTCTGCTCTTTCTAATAAAAGTCTGTTCACATGATACCGCTAGTGACGTAGTTGTGGGCGAAAACCCGTTCACATGGCTACTGCCCAAGTTGCTTTGTCTTTGAAATTATTGTATAAACGTTGAACAAAGGCGCAAACATGGGAATGGCCTACGGGATTCCGACTGCTTCTATCAGCCTTATGTTCAATTGACTCAAAAAACTTCAGTTTCGGATGTAAATTCTGTTACCTTATCCGAGTTAAAAATTGTTGAATATTCTAAGAACAGTGGAAAACCTCACTGCTCCTGCAGCAGAATGGTTTCGTTGAATGTAATATTGAAATAAAATTAAGAAAGCTTTTGGAAGCATAATTCTGCTGTGCAAAATGTTAAGAAAATATGTGCAACGTGAATGGAGTTTCGAGTTTTCTGCTTCTTATTATCTTGCTAAATAATTTTCTTTTGCTTAGGTAAGATATTTCTATGTGGCAGGAATTACATGGCCAGAAGAAAAAATGCAACCATGATTGTAGGCATCGTGTAAAACACAAAAATATGCATGCAAGGGTACTAAATATAGTTCGAAATATTGTCACCAGGTGGCGCTTCTATCGAATAAATTTTGATATTGACCTTCCCCTCCCATGAAAAGTTCTTTGTTCGTCCCAGGTTGGAATTGATTTCGCATTGTTTTTCAACGTGGGTCAATTTCATTGCATGTGACACGCACCTTCAAAAATCCATTATAATAGAGGAATCTTGAAAAATCGAGAGAAATATATTACACAGCGAATAGTCGAGAGTAAAAGTGAAAATCCGAAGTTTCCGCCTAAATCAGGAGAGCAGGCATCTCTGATTTTGAACAATTTTCCCATTTTTTATCCCAATTTTGTGCATTTTCCTAATTATGCTTAACATTTAGACCGGAGGACCTTTTACTGCGATGGAATGATCATTCGTCGCGATTGTGTGTTAATCAATTCTCGAAAGAAAGCAATATAATATGGGATTAAAAGGCAGTAAAATCCTCGCGAATACACTAACCAAACTATCGTGAAATCTTTACACAGAGAATAGATTATACAAAATAACGCAGTGTTTAATAATACTAATAAACTGTCTGGTACTGCTCTTTGTTCAGATCACAACTGGGTTTTTCTGGAAAGGTGACGTGAATAACAATTTTATTTCA
>JJRW01S0014661.1:28296-42454 GCA_001188405.1 Loxosceles reclusa | reverse complement strand
GATTGATTACTGCGCCAGCAAAAGTAGAACTATCGATAAAAAGAAATAAATAAAGCAAAGTAATTAACAAAAGTCAAGTTTTAATGGGTTCAAGGAAGATAAATTTTCCCTTTAAAATAAGGATACGACAAATGTGCAGCACTTTTTCACTAAATGGTAAACCTAAAACATAAATCAGACATGAAAAAAAAAGTAACAAATACAGATAAATGTTTGATAAGACGCCAGTGACACTGAATTTGTAGTTATGTACATATTTACACAAAAAGCTAATGTGATCGGAATTTACTCTTCATTCAATGGGTAGTTATTGCTCACTGTTTTAAAACAAATCATAGAACATGGATGTGAAAAATGTAAAGTTGCAGACATGTTCTTTAAGATTTAATTTTATGAATAGATAGCAGTACATACATGGGGGAGATATAGTAAATTAAAGATTAATTTTTGAGAATGTCACGTTTAAATTTGAAAACGCGTTATTAAATTTTTTTGAATAATGAAAAGAAAATGTTTCATCCACTTTCAAGGGACAATTCAATTAAAACTTCAATTCCTTCAACATCTTAATATACTAAAGGAAAAGAATTTCACCAGGTATTGAAGCTGTCCTACACGACCAGATGTTTAAAACAAATTCACATCTCTGATTGCGTACGACAGCTTCAATATTTGGTGAAGTTCTTTCCTACTGTGACAAAGCTATCGAATAAGTATAATTGAAAAATCTTGGTAACATACGTTTGGCTCAGATGCTTGTTTATTAGTGCCATCGCAGATTGGGTTAGAATTACATGCACCGCCACATTCAGTAGTTTTACTTTAACATTACCCACTACTTCTCACGCGAACAGTGACTCACGGTCTTATAACATGCGTCAAAGTTTCAAGTCAGAAAAATTTTATTTTATCATATTATTAAGTTGCAAATTAAAAACTGCTCAAGAAAGCAAAATAAATTGTTTGAAGACAGAAAGAAAGACAGACATAAAACTAAAGTGATAATACATAAAGATTTTGCAAATTTCTCTGTGAATGCTAGGTATACTATCTGGCCAAAAGTATCCGGACACCCGGTGGCACGGACTCAGAGAGTCCTGAAGCATATATTAATATGATGTTGGTCCCCCTTTTGCATCGATGACAGCCTGAAACGTCCGGGAAGACTTTCCACCAGTTTTTGATAGGTGGCCATAGGAATGGACTTCCAAGAACCCATCACAGCGGTAATGAGTGCTGGCAGTGAGGATGCTCGGTTTGGCTGGCGACGTAATCGGCGTTCTGTTTCGTCCCAAAGGTGTTCTATGGGATTGAGATCGGGGCTCTGAGAAGGCCAGTCCAGTTTCTGAACACCCATTTTGTCAAACCATGGCTGCACAAGTCTCGATGTGTGAATGGAGCAATTATCCTGCTGGAAGAGAAATGTGCCTTCCCTGAAATATTGTCAAAGGGGTTGAGAGCAGCATTGTCCAGAATGTCCACATAGATCTCAGAATTAATGTTTCCAACCACAGGCGCGACGGGACCCAGGCCAAACCCTGAAAAACACCCGCATACCATGATGCTGCCACCACCACCAAACTTGACAGTCGGCACAATGCCGTCACTTAAGAAGCGCTCGCCGGGCATCCGCCACATCCAGACGCGGCCATCAGACTGCCAGATTGTAATGCGAGATTCATCACTCCAAAGAACATTTTTCACATGTCCACCGTCCAATGACAGTGAGCTTTTCACCATTGCAATCGACGCTTCACATTCTGAGGAGTAATGTTCTGTGAGCGGCTGCACGACTATGGAATCCTAGGTTTTGTAACTCTCGAAGAACAGTCCTGCTGCTAGCACTAACGCCTGATGAACTTTGGAACTCTTGACTGATTTCAACTAACGAGGACTTGCGATTTTGTGTTACGACCCTTTTCAGAGTTCTACGGCTGCGTCCACTAATTTTTTTCGGCCTGCCATTTCGATTTTCTGCACTTTCATGCCGCGACGTTTCCACTTACCAATTACATCACTCACAGTGGACATTGGCTTCTGTAGCATGACCGAAATTGCATGAACTGATTTCCCACAAAGGTGGCATTCCACTATAATGCCACGATCAAAGTCACTAAGCTCCTTTGATTTACTCATTGTCTCACAAACACATACATATGATCTGACAAACCACTATCACCGCATTTATAGCTGTCGGTTACGCATCAAATTATGTCAAGGGCAGGATCCACTTCTTTCAGTAGGTGTCCGGATACTCTTTTGGCCAAACAGTGTAGAAGGGAGACGAAAAAAAAAATAATAATAAAACGATTGTTTATGGGTTCGCTAGGTCCGAACATACAAGGTGATTACAAACTCTGGAAAAAAACAGAAATGGGAGTGACAGCACAGTATTTGCAATGGAATCTAGGGCCGCATTCCACTCACACTGCCAGAAAAGACAGAGAGGCTCAACTTATGACCTTTCGTCCGCAGTCAGTACACAAATGTGTACAGAAATTTGGCAATAACAACCGGGAAGGTATCCTTGGTGATTGCCAGGCGGGATCTTACCATCTCACCTGTTACAAGAATGGCCGATCGGTTCATCGTACCGTGTGTTCCTAGAGCAAGTGCTTTTAGGGCTAGTACACAGTGTTTCGTTCACCACACAGAGGGACGTAGTTTACACACGATGGGATCCCAGCACACTTTTCCATTGAGGCATTAAATGCGACATATCGTGGGTGGTAAGATTAGACTGGACGTGGACCTCCACGCTTCTCCCAGACCTAATCTACTATACTTTATTCGGGGATACACGAAAACATCGATGTACGACATATCTGCGGATTACCTGGAAGATCTTGCTGTGGACAAGATCAACACCACAACAGGAATCTACGAAAGGGTGCGACAGTCCATTCGCCAGTGCCGGCTGTGTAACGATGCTCTCGGACTCCACTTTAACAGCTACTTTTAGTCTTTCCCCTGAAGCGAAGGGAATTGTGCACCTCATAAATTAGCATTTTCTCAGTTCCCTACGCGTTAAAAGATAAACGTGCATATGTAACTTTACTTTTTTTTGTGACACTGTGGAAGAATGCGGCCCTAGTTTCCATAGCAAATATTGTAAATCTTGATGTACACTATCGCACTATCGCACTATCTTGATGTACACATAACTCATTACATCATATTTATTGCTGTACTTAAAATATGTACACGATATTACAACTGCAGTAGAATATCGTTAATATTACAGCCGCTTCAGAGCGGTTCGGAAGTCTTCGCCGTTTTTATGAAAGGAAAACACTTCAGCACAGCTTCCACCTGTTCTCTCCTTTATGCGCTTCATATGTGGGAAAGTTCATTTCACAGGAATTACTCGCAGGAACTTATCTATTCATGCTAATGGGAGGTGAGCGGCCAGGTCGCCTCAGCGCTTTCTGCAACTTCCATTGCAGCTGATTGGCTTCAGTACGTTTTATACAGGTGCGTATTTTATGCGGTGTTTATCAAACACCCACGTGGTGTTATCAAAGAAAAACAAGCAAATGATCATCTTCCCGAATAAAAGCACAATTATCATGTAGTTTTTGGACCGCGGTTTTCGCGCGGTCTATTGAAACGACTACGAGCAATAGATAAGTTGTTTTCTGGTCACCCAGCGTAATTTTATGCCGGAAGCATTAAGAATTTTGAAGAGAGGGGTTCAGCATATAAAAATATTCTTCTCGCCTTGGTAGCGATATGTTTTAACGAACACTTTGTTGTACTTGCAGAGATGTAGCCAATTGGGTAGGGAAACCCCACACTCAAAACTAGCGCCCGAATTTAAGCCGACTAGGTTCCCCGAACGTCGTTTTTCTCTTCATGAATTAAGTTACCCATCACAGTTATCGTAATTCTGAATTATCAAAGTACATTTTACGGACAATGTTTGTTACTTGCAATAACAATGCCTACGTCTTACTGATAACCTTTCACACGGTTGTTTAGATAAGACAGTGACGTAAGTATCGATATTTTCGCTAATTAGAATACCGCACATAAGTCTTATAATACGGCCTGATCAGTAGAGATGACAACAATATGCAACATGCACTGGAGATAATGAAAAGTTCTTCTCAGCGCTATTTACTGCACAATACAGGTAATTGTGCAGTAATATAATCGTCCATCGCACAACATTGCTGGGACCTTAAACACAGATTCATTTTCTCTAATGCAAAAAAAAAAAAAAAAAAAAAACCAAAAAAAAGACTTGTTCGCCCTAGGAAATGGACACTTTGAGGTTTTCGCCATCCATTCCCGCAGGGAATTTCTTGTCAACGAATTCTCCTCAACCCCCCCCCTCCCCCCTTGCGTGGCTAAATTTAATTCAAGCGCTTGGTCACACTAATAACCTTCCGCCTTACTAGATGGCGCGACCAAACCCACCGCTAAATCACATCCGTCTCCTTCCGCGACATGAAAGAGAGCATTTGGACCAGAACCGGATCAACGGCGAATCTCGTAGCATTATCATATGTGGATTCGAAGGAAGCAGTCGTCCGTAACTGGCCATTAAGAAAATTTATCTACATTGCGCAGTAAATAGTGCCGAGAACTTTTCACCGTCTCGTGTACACCTACGCCTGCACAAGAGCAGTAAGGACATTTGTTTAAATACCAATTTTAATTTGGCAATAGATTAATACTAAATAGAGTATCAATAATTTTATTCGAAAATTATACGATTTAGTGGTATCATATATTTTAAAAACGTGTAAGATATCACGTTATTTCTAGAACATTATCCTTATATGGGTTTCACGAAAAGTTAATAAATGTTCCACATGACGGAAATGCTTCAATTTTATAAGTTTTCGGGGCGAAGTCAGCCATGGTGGGCATTTGCATTTCAAGAGGTCGGCTCAAGTGTACCACAACCAAAAATTGCTATATTATAATAAAATCTATATTATACGATTAAAAAAACTATTATTATAGGAAATTTACTGAAAATAAAGCCAAGTGATCAAAATATGCTAAAATGCTTCATATTGCAACAAATGTTCATCTCAATCTTTTTACACCACCAAGACATGATGTTAGGTCCAGTTTCAAAAATTTTCTTTGTGCAACGGGGAAAGAGAGGAACTATGCTTAACAGTCCATGGGAGTTGCACATCCGCATTGTAGTTGTTGGTTGGTTGGTTACTTGAAATTTAATGTCACGAGGACCGATAGGACCATGCTGTGCCAAACACAAGGTGAGAACATTAAAGCTGAATGGCTCGGGCAAGCCACGCCACTCCCTGTACTCACCAATTAATGGTGAACCCCTTGTGGGAAGCACAATATTATACAGTTCTTATTATACATAATGCAACCAAGTACAACAAAGCAACAATAGCACCAAGGATTGTTTAACGGTCTAAGGGTACTACTCAGGCCCGAAAATAGAATAAGTGAGTGACGTCATTTTTGCGTAAGACTTCTAAAACCTTATGTATGACCTTCCAATCACGACTAACTGGTTTTTCTTTGAATTAGCGGGTGGAAGGCCAGATACTTGTTTGATATGCTGGGCATTTGTTTGTAGTTAACCTCATTAACTGCAACTGTTTTCTCTCCTGTTCGGACGTACTTCCAAACAGCATCGTAAAAAATTTCATTCGGATACGCTTTACAATGGTAGTGATTCAGTGTTTTATCTAAAATTTTATTGAAGTTGGTTGGTTGGTTAATTTAACTGGAATTTAAATGTTTAAGTTAGACCTGTAATGGCCATATTGTGAAGGGGGGAAAAAGGGTAATTATGAAACAATAAATGATTCGGGCACTTCGAGGTCGCCACATCAGTTGCTCTGCTCACCAAAAGAATGAGCCCCGAAAGGTTTTTTGTTAAAGCTGCCAAGTAGTAGTCTATATCCAGGTAGACAGCTACCAATCACGTACTTATCATATGTTCGTTGGTAATCCACAGGGGCACAAATGAAAGATATTACCACTAATACTTCATGCATCTCTTTAACCACTCCTCAGGGGCTCACTTTTTTGGTGAGTACGGGAAATTACGTGGCGTATCCGAAGAGCCTGAGCCATATAGTGTTCCGTGATCACCTTGTGGTTGGCACACCATGGCCTTTAAACAACGATTACGACTCTTGCGCCATTAAATATTATGGCTCTTACGCCATTAAATTTAAAATTACCAACCCAAACCAGTTTAGTCACTAATTTCGCACAACATGAACATTTCTAATTTTTAGGTCACAGGATGCCAGTAAACTAACGAACCAACCTGGGCCATCAAACTATACATGCAATTAAAAAAAATGGAAATTGATCCGTCTTATGAAAAGGGCATTGGAAAGGCGCATATCTGCAAATAAAAAATAAAAAAACGCAAGAGGAAACAACAGGCACAGTAGTATCACTTATTCTTCGTACTTTCATGTAAAATTCTGTACAGTAGCTATACATTTCTGGATTGACCTTGACCCCAGGCTCGTACTACCACCAGTAAAGCCTAAGGACTTTTTTTTTTCATGGACCTTATTTTTCACGCTACTTTTGCCTTACAATTTGTGCCCTGTCAATTAGAAATATTTTACCCGTACGCAACTTGAATGAATATTTCACAAAAATCTGGATGATACCACAGATTTTAAAAATTTTATTAAAATCATCGTGGCAAGTAAACCTTGATTTGGCCTGCCGTCTTCAGATTAATATTCCACCATCCTAAGGGGAGGCGCTGTTATCCCTTCAGCGACAGCACATATGAATGACCCAGTTCCAGTAGCAGATTTCGGATCTCCTCCACCTTCAATGAGCAGCAGCAAGCCCTCAATCAAAGTGGAGTGTCATTTCTTTTCGCTGTAGCATCGGGGTTGGTGATATTCGTCATTATAACATACCTGTCAGAGGTGAGTTGTCCGAAACACACACAGCACCGCCCAGGTAGAGCCTCGCCTGCCCAAGATATACCTATCCAGGTCATGTCGTATATCTTCCGAAACCTACAACGTGATTTTCCCCTACAACTTGACTGCTTGGCATTTGGGACAAATAAACAAACAGCTTGTGTGCACTGCTTTTTCTACAGATAATACACCTTGCCCTACCACACCCAATATACACTTACTATTTCTACGACTGAGCAGCGGTTGGGAATGATAATTTGCATGAATCAGTTGTTTCTTAGCAATTGTGAAACAGTTTAGTACAGCCATTTTCCCTTCTTCACGACATTCCAAACCGTATAAACTATAGTTGTGATCAAAACTTTGTTTTTAAAAATCTCACTGGTGTGTACAACTTACTACAAAACTACCTAGTACGTATGTGATTCCAATACCACATATAATCTTGCTTACTATATGTTCTAAATTTCACCAAATATTGAAATTCACTTTGATCGAAAGTAATAATAAGGCCCCTTGCGAAATTCCCATGTCGAACAGCAGAAGCTGGGGATGTACTGTTAAAAATGAGTGCGAGGATGTAATTACGGCACAGTATAACAACAAAGCATAAACGCCAAAATGTATCTAAGACGGTATACAAGACGATCGGCCTGGTGGTTGTTAGAGGCAAAATCTGAAAAGGTCATGCTATACCAAACTGGAAACAAACGAGCATGACCATGCGAAAAACAAAAATCACTGGATGAGAAAACAAATGACTAAAGCTGATAGTAGAGATGACAAGAAAACAAATAAATGTTTTAAAACGGTAAAATCACATGAAGGTCCTAAAATCTGATAACTACTTAAACTGGTAACAATTAAAATCAGTGAAACTTGTTAAAGTGGTTTAAGCACCGAACAATTGACAAGATCTTGAAATGAGGAAGGGAAGAGGCCTCTACTGGTGGCATCATCTGGTGATGATAGAATTGGAAGCGCGAAGAGGAGGAGGAGCAACCGTGAGCAGCACTCAAGGTCAGCGGCTCTGTGCGAGAAGCAGCTGTAGAATACGAGACTATTCTCTGGCTTTGGACTTCAAGGGTTTTTCTTGAAGATTCGATCGGCCTTTTGAAAAGGAATGAACGCAAGAGACAGAGATTTTCAGAGAGTGTCCGATCGAGTTTGAGACGTCTGAAGAAAGAAGTTTTCCTTTTCGAGCTCTGGGACTATCGAAGAGACTTTTCGTGGAACAGTTGTCAGCGTTGCCGTGCGAGTGAAGGATTTCTGAAAGAGTTATTCGGACAATTCTGGAATGTTTGTGCAGAGAGCTTTGTTTCTGTGTTCTCCGGCCTGATCAGGTGTAATCCGCGCGATTTCGGCAGTTTGGTCATATTGCGTGGTGGATGTTCTGAGCTGTCTTCGGATCGACGTCTTACGGGGTAAGTGATATTGTTTGTTTTGTGTTCTTCGGCGTTAGTATGCGGGTATGATTGTAAGTGGTTCGTGTTGTTGGAATTTTGCGGTAAATAGTTACGAGGTGTGGATTTGGCTATCGGTGACGTAGGGAAAAAGCAAGCAGCCCCCCCTCTTTATTCTTATTCTGTGTTGTGCCTGATTTCAGCCGGCTTTATTACTGATATAAGTGCATGTATGAGAGCTTATTAAATTTCAATTATTCACGTTCGGTATAAGATCTAGAGAATGTCTAAATTACGACTGTAAATTTATGTGTGTTATACTGTATTTTTATTATTATTTGTTCCGTATTGGAGATTCATATTCGTTGACGCAGACAGAATTTTTAAGTTGTTGGGTGGCCTTATTAAATCTGGTAAAGTTCTAAATTACTGTAAATTCTGTAATTTAATTACTTAATTCTGTTTTATACTTTATGTTAAAATAAACCAGCTTGTATATCTAAAACTCGACGTCACGTCCTTATTTAAGTAATTCTATTTCTGTTTGATTTCTCATTCTGAAGAATTTATGTCGTTTATTTATTTTTAATGCCCAGTAACCCGTAATAATGTGATGAATGATGATAAACGAATGGAAGTGCGAACACAATGGTGGTTCCTCGCTACGCAAGGATCCATGAATGGACAGGTGTGCCAAATATTAAGTTGTTGCACAAGAAATATCAGATTTTGCCATGAAGACATTTGTAGCACAAATACCGACAGGTGGTGTTTGTGCTACAAATGCTACAAACTCGACGTGTAGCAGATTGGGAAGTCAAATACAGCTGCCCATGAGCAAGGAATAAATCAAAGGCTAGCTTGCAGTGTGATCGTATAGATACAACATGGAAGCAAACCAAATACAGATACTTTTTTTCTTTACGAGTTTAAACTTGACCGTAACGCAGCAGAGTCCAACAGAGAGTTTATAGCTGACATAGCAAATTAAATAAACCATACAACGATGGTCTAAAATATTCTGATCCGGCGATATGATCCTTGAAAATGAACCACGTAAACACGCAATACGAGTCATCAGCGACGATGAAGCGCAAGCACTAGTGGAGTCTGGCCCTCGCCAAACTGTAAGAGACATTGCATACACACTATTCGAGAAATTATACATACACAATTCGAAGGTTTCTCGTCACTTGCAAGAATATGGAGAATGCCAGAAGCCCCATGAAGTCACTGAACAAAACATTAGAATCGACTGGAAGTTTGCTCTTCTTTACTTTCGTGGAACAAAACCTCAATTTTTAAAACGAGTACTGGCAGGTGACGAAACATTGCATATTGTACGATAATCGTCACCAACATGCACATTGGCTAGATGTTGATGAAGCTGATTCTGCATTTGGGAAAAGTAATGGTAATTGTTTGGTGTAGTTGGCATATACAAGTATATATTATTCACTATTTGTGCTTGAAATGTGATGAAACCATTGTTGCTGAAAGTTATTGTACCTAGCTGGATACAATGCATGAACAATCACGATTTAAGGGACCTAGATCGATCAACAAACATGGAGATGCTTTATGATAACGAGACCACATGCGTCATTAACAACAATCCAAAAATTACACACCTTTCACTATATGAGACTCTCGCATCCCCCCCCACACCACCATAATCTCTAGACCTCTCGACAACCGCTACTTTTTTTTTGAATCTTTGGACCTTTTTTTTTGTTTGACGAGGAACAGGTTCAATAGTGATGCAGCCGTCAACAACAACAACTTTGAAAAGTGTCATCAATCCAGAATTTGGTTGGTTGGTTCATTATTTGAAATTTAGGGGCACAAAGGCCTGTGTAAAGACCATGCTGTGCCAAACACAAGGTATACCCTTCTTCAATATTCCAAACCGTATAAACTGTAGTTGCGTTTTTTTAAATATCTCGCTCGCATACGGCTTACTACACGCTACTGCTCGTTTTTTGGAGAGAATACGGACGCCACGAAAAAGGTGAGCCCCTGAGGGCCTCAGACTCCTCCCCAACTCAGAAACTCATACTTCTAGGATTAGTTGGTTGGTTAATTAGAATTTAAGAAAAGGGCATTCTTCGCCAAACACAAGATAAGTACAAAACACTAAATGGCTCGAGCCCCACAGGGATGCCTCATACTTTCCAAAACAGTTCCCGAGGGAATTTCTATGAAACTGGCATATATAAATGCACCGGTATCTCCTTGGGAGAAATGGGCATTTAATGGGGTCTATTTTGATTAATAAAAGTTCATTCCCACAGAGTTACTCTAGTGTTTGTAGTTTAACTACCAAATATGACGAATCTAGTTGTTGCACATTTCATGTGCAACAACTAGATTCGTAGACGAGTTAGCAATACTTCCTCTGGACGCGACAGAAGAAAACTGAAAGAACGGCAAGAACAAACTTCACTGAAATGCAGCTTAAAAGATATGCTGCCATACGAAGCTCAAACTTTATATATAAATGAAGAGGAAGAAGCTTACATTTTGGGTAGTACATAGGATACGAGAATGAAGAGGAGTTTAGCGATTCCATTTATCCCTCACAGGGAGAGATTACATGAGCTTAACAGGCAGAAGGAGCAAAGAAAGATAATGAAGAACAAATTCAGAAAGAACCTGGAGACCTCTGTCTTGCTGTTTTTGAGAACGGACTGTTCTATAATCTCCGCATGGTATTTAGGGTCTGTGTGTCCTAAAAGCTGTTGCTAACTATCATGGAGATAGACCCGAATCATAGATATACAAAGCAATTATCAATTATTTATTAACACTGGCAGTTACAGTAAATTTTAGTATACAATATATTCAAAATCACTATAAGTACTAGACATCTTCCGGATGATGATTGTTTTCTGGCTCAAGGACCAAGTACGATCACGCTGTACCAAACACGAGATGAACAAAGTAAAAACAAGCACACAGACCATCCCAAAAGGGACTCGAAGCCAAACTCTTCAGCACAGCACAGCAGCCCATGACCGGTTCCATTGCGCCACTGGAGTAGCTATTTTCCGGCTAAATTAATACATATGAATATATAAACCGCATGAACTATTCATCAAAAGATTAGTTAACACACCGAACGAGACGAAGAGGCCCTTTTTAATCCCTGGACAATTTTTAAAGGCAGCAAAACAAAAAGCTTTAAACAATACGCGCTGAAAAATACTACGCGAGGCAATTAGAATACAGCGACTCACCAAATCTATTTGTGGCGAAATAGACACATACACACAGTTGTCCAGATGGACAAATGACGCCCAACTCATGAAGTAGGACAGTGGTCAAAAACTCCCAAGAAACAAGAAATCTGTATTGCAAGTTGACCACGTTGGCATGTAATGACCCACTAATATTTTTCTTTGGTACCCCCAGGAAAATAATTTTCAAGTAGAAAGATAATAATCAAATAGAAAGTTGAGGGAGTTGCCTCTTTTCCCCAACACTCAGAAAAAATCTACCAATCAATAAATGAAAAAAAAAAAAAAAAATACTTTGACGGGCCCTCGTTTGAGTTTGAAAATATATTAAAAGTAATCAACATAAAATGAATTAATAAGTGCTATTAATGAAACTGTCAAAGCTATTAATGAGGCAATCTGCGCAATACACGTGACTATATCTACTTATAGTGTATAATTATGTGTGTGTGAACTCACCTTACGTTTGCTTTTGGTGGATCCATCCAACGTTGGCCCGCGTTGTGGGCGGGGGGGGGGCTGCAGTACTGGACTGAAGCGAGCTAGAGACCCAGACGTGGATGTAGTTCTAGCCTTGGGAGCGAGGAAGTTTTTGGCAGCAGAGAAAGGCGAAAGAGCCGACCAGTTTAACTGGGAATGGGGAAAGAAGTTCCACAGAAGAGGGGCTGAGAAACGTTTCCTAGTATCACCTCCCTGATCTGAAAAGATCTCGTCAGCCTTTGCCCTTCTACTGGGAAGGATGTGGGTGGACATTCGAACGCGTTGCGGGTCACTGTGTGCTCCGACCCTCGGAGCAGAGAGGGGGCCTGTTTGGTCAGGCCAGGCTTCCTGGACATATTGAATTGAGACGAGCCCGAACTCATCACTCGAGGTTCGTCAGGGGGTAGGGCAGCACTAGGATTTCTCCTTTCTACTTGACACTGTCCGGTGAAGAGGGTGTTTTTGGTAGGTCTTGAGCTTGCCTGACTGGAGAGAGAGACGTGGTACAGAAAATTGGAGGGAACTGATATTGGTGATGTACAGGTACAGGTACAGGTTGTACAGACTACATCAGCAGCACGCATACAATGCGACTGGGCTCTTTGCTTTTCGCCTGATTCTACGGAGAGTGAATCCCGGTGATACTGATAGGTTACAACTGGCTTGAGGTCGCTAGCGACCAACTACTTGATTTCCCTCAGGGGCTGCTGTTATGCCCTATTTGCATGGGTACAGAAAATAGATCCAGTCTTCGAGTCGAAACTAACGGTGTCAAAGCGCTGCTTTCAGTAAGTCGTTTTCCAATTTGTAAAGAAAAGTTGTCGACGCCGCGATTCGAACCCGGAACGTCCAGCTCCAGAGGAACCGCTTTACCATTTAAGCTACGCCGACGGGGTAACTGGGTAGCTTATATTGAAGTCTTTTGTGGGTGAACATTACAAATTTTATTTAAGCACTAAAAAAATGTACAAAATCGGATATTGTTAAAATAGCGTCAACCATCATACCAAAGTGTTTACTAATGAAACTTTCTGAGATTGTCTGTGCTTAGGTGCGCCAATGTGTGAAAATATTATGATTCCTAAGAACTTGCACGGGTGAAAAAAATTTGTGTGTGTGTGTGAATACGGGAAGTGACGTGGGTTTCAGGGGGGCTCAAACCATTTACTGTTTCGTACTTACATTGTGCTTGGTACCTTTACAGGTCCCTTCTACCTTTACATCTTTACATCTTTACATCCCTTCTTCCTTACCAGCATCACCAACCAGCTAACGAACCGTCCTCTTTTGAAATCACTAACTGACGCAGACATAAATATTACTAAGAAATTTCTGTGTTAAGAGTAATCAATGCTGTCTTCGACATAAATGTTGTTGTTAGTTGTATGTGGCAAATTATAGCTGGTGTAATATACAAATAACCGCACATAAAATTTTGACACATGATGTTCAAGTCGTGAAAAATTTTATCATTCCTATCGGAAAGATAACAGAAGAAGTTTTAGAAAGCTAAAAATAAGCCAATCAAATACTACAAGAGACCAGTAGCGCATTGAAAGCCACGTAACACGGCAGCGTGGAACGCCCAGACATGGGTGCACTACTGAGCTGAGAAGCCCGTGTTCGAGTCCCGGCCAGTATAGGTGTTTGACTTCACCTTGTCCATGTTCATCTCGTGTTTGGCACATCATGATCTTACTAGGTCCTTGACCATCATCATCATCCCCAACATGGGTGAGGGCCCTTAAGAGGCCCCACTTCACAATAAAGGTCACTTTTTCAGTGATTTTGCGAGATTGTCCGGTTCGTTAGTGCAAGAAAACCACATCTGAAATTTTTCGTGTCAAAGTGAGATAAGATTAATTTCACGAATTAATGCTAAATAACGATTACTCTTTGAGTTCCTTGACACTTCAAGATCAAAACAGTATTAAACAAAGCTTAGACGCTGAAGCACTTCATCTCGTAAAGTCTATCATATCAACACTCAGAGCATATATCGAGGACGAAGAAAGTCGAATTTCAGCATTCATTCATTTATTCAACTCCTATAATTTTGTAATGAAATTCATTATTACAAAGCTATTAAGGCTTATATTGGGATATTGTTATGTAGTCACTTAAAGTCATGAATATGGAA
>JJRW01S0014660.1:56520-71069 GCA_001188405.1 Loxosceles reclusa | reverse complement strand
TTTTACAATCAATAATTAGACGATCATTTCGAGAATCAGGATAGCAATCATATAAACAGGAATTTTACGCAATCAAGATCGATGATTACTTAAAAGAATAATCTCAGATTTCATGATATATGTTGATGGAAATCAAAAATTGTTTTAGCAAATGAAAATTACATGCTGATCTCAAAATGTTTCAAAGATTCAGATGATGATTGTGAAAGATTCTTGAACGGAGATGATTCAAAGCAGGACATTCAATCAACATGTGATTTATTGTGAGAATTGAATGGCAATTTGGACGAGGAGGTCAATTCGAAACTCGCAGGAGATATCGATGAGTGAGTCGGGTGTGTCCAGTACGGAGGCGAGTAAGTAAAACATCATCCATGCGTGAGCGGCTACAAGGCCAGTTACACGGGACGGGCTTCAGTGCATGTAATTTGTTAGCAGTTTGAGGGTCCCAAACATTTTACCACACAATGCGATACTAGCACGAATGACAGGTCTCAGGTCAGTACGGGCATCTGCAGAGAGCCAGCAGAAGAAGCAGATTTTGCCGCTCGATCTGCTGATTCGTTCACAGGAATTCCATCGTGTACCGGAATCCAGTAAAAACGTATGACAAACCCTTGTGATAATGAATTACTCATGACGGCATGGATGTGGGCCAAAATCGGAAGATAAGCTGAGTGAAGAGAAGAAATGTATAGCAAAGCACTGAGAGAATCGGAGTAAAAGCAATTCTTCCGAGAAGAACGATATATGAGCTCGAGTGCAATAGACATTGAATGTAGTTCATCCGTACAGATGGGTCCTTCAGAAGGCAGTCTATCCGTGAGGGTAACGTCGCCGCAGACCATCGCTGATCCGAGATAACCGTCTGATTACGACCCATCGGTGTATATGGGAATACACTCGGGAAATTCAGTTCGGTGATTTAGAATATACAACATATACTGAGAGAGAGCATTTGGTTTACTACATTTAACATCCGTGCACAGATCGAGATACACTGAGGGAAAAATCCTCTCCCAAGGTGGCAATGACTAATGCAGAATTTGCTACGGCTCCGATGTTAATACGGAGCTCTGTTAAAATCGACTGCATTCAAATCCCAAAGATTAGGATGCAAGATAGTCGTGCGCGAAAGAGGTGGATATAAATCGTTGAAACACTCGACGCCATAGTGGGTGACTACTGTGTGATCTTAACTTCAAATAATTTTGAAGGCTGAGTTGCTGACGTCGCAGTGGAAGGAATGGCAGTGGAAGGAATGGAAGGAAGTTCAGAAAACACCACTTCACAGCCGAAGGGTCTGGTGATGTACCGGATCAAACAACTTTAAACGAGGCTGACTAGATGAACCAATGATCGTGCAACCGTAATCCATTTTGTAGCGAATAAGAGACCGATACAGGTGCAGTAAGGAGGTACGATCAGCTCCCCACCTGGTAGATGATAAGAACTTGTAATGTTAAGCGCCTTCATGCACTACACTTTCAGTTGTCGTATATGAGCAGTAAAAGTGAGTGATCGGTCGAAGGCGAGACCAAGAGAAAACTGGTTTCAGGCATAAATGGAATAGATTCAGAACCTGGATATAAATTCAGTTCGGGATGTAAACCTCGTCCACGGTAGAAATGCATGCAGAACTTTTTCTCAGTGGAAAATTCGAAGCCAATATCATCAGCACACCGAAGAATTCTGTTAAGCGATAGTTGCAGCCTACGTTCCAAAAGTTGCATATTCGCAGAGTTGTAGGAGATCTGCAAGTCATTAACATACATAGAGCATTGAATATCTGGAAGGAGATTTGTCAAAATGCAATTCAATTTGATTACAAAAAAGTGTAACACTTAATACAGAGCCTTGAGGTACGCCTTCTTCTCTGAAAAAACTGCGTGAAATTGTGTTACCTATACGGACCTGGAAAGTACGAGATGCTGGAACGTTTTCAATAAAAATTGGTAAATATCCCATAGACTCATTGACTGATGGTGACGAAGGATGTCATATCGCTATGTCCATCATAGGCTTTTCCAGGTAAAGAAAATTGAAACAAGATGTGCGCGATGAACAAACGCCTCCCGGATAGACGTCTCCAAAGGAATAAGATTGTATCTAGTTCATCTAAGCCGCCTGAATCCATTTTGAAACGGAGATAAATAACCAGACGATACGAAAAAGTGAAAGTGAACAAGATGGGAGTTGACCATCCGTGAAAACAGTTTTCATAAATAGCTTGTGAGCGCAATTGGGCGATAACTGGTAGATGAGAAAAGGTCTCTTCCACATTTTGTGAATGGGAGTAAACAGCATGTCACCACCCACGAGGAAATACTACACTTTAACTTTTCTTGATAATATGTTACCTTTAATTTGTCTGCTGTATTAATAGAACATCGATTGGGTGGCAGGGGCTAGTCGCGTTTGAGAACCTTTCCCCTGTCTCCCATGAACTCAGATATACAAATGGTCATTTTTTTCTTTAATGTTATATTCTGCATATATATTCGAACAGGCATGCTTTCTTTTGTAATGAATATTATACTGAGTTCATGAATAAATTATTATTATTGTTATTATATTCGAGTGGCAAATAGTGAAGCATGGCATTGTGCACATCATAGGGACCTACTGCTAAATCACACGATCAAGATAGAGCTGCCCGCATTTCAAGAAATGTGAATGCACCATTGTAACGATCTGGTGTAAAGGGCCTGAAGGATAAAGATGAACGTTTTGGACGCGATTTAGATTCTCGAAATGAAGTACTACAGTTGGTAGTGCTGGAAACCTTAGCAAAGTTTTCTGCCAAGACATCTGCTGTACCAGAAAGATCTGACACAAAATTTCACAATCAGTGTACAACGTAGATATAGGATGGGAAGCGAAATGTCCACTAATTCTACCGCCTTTATTCCATATTTCTTTCAAATTTGTAGCGGACGTGTTGCTCGATACATAATTCTGCCACGACTCCCTTCGACTGTGTCGGCGGACACGGCAAGCACTTGCATAAGCCCACTGAAATCGCTGCATGATATCTGGTGTCGCATGCCTACCAAAAACGTCCCAACGTTTCCTTTTGCGCTTTATAGGCTGCGGTGCATTCGTGGTCCCGCCATTGTTCCTGAGATTTTCGTAATCGTCCTGATGTACGAGGTATGGAGTACTTTGCTGCTTGGAGAGTGAAAGATATAATTTTTTACACTGCCTTATCGATGTTTTGAGTTTCTACTATATCTTTCTTCAGGTTAAGCCCTGAAGTATACAATTCCCAGTCGACGAAGCTAATTTTCCACCGGGGTACACGCTTGAAATCGTAAACCTCAAAGGTGGACTGTGAACGAAATCGGGAAGTGATCACTTCCCATTAGGTTAGTATGGACTGACCATGACAACAAGGGATACTCTGACGGAGTGCAGAAAGACGGATCAAGTGCAGTGAAAGCTCTTGCGGCAGGATGAAGATAAGTGTTCTCTCCTGTGTTCAACAGGTACAAGTCGACCTCTGTAAGTTGACGCTCGACCACTCATCTTCTGCTCTATGCATCAGGGCAAACCCAACACTTGTGACTATGTCCACTGAAGTCCTAAGCAGCGGAAACGATGTTGGTATGTGTCGAACGAGGTGTTCCAGTTCTCGAAAATTAACGTGATTACCCAAAAACAAATACTAGGAACAGATTGTGAGAGAAGACGATAAGTATACGTGTACAGCTACATCCTGTAAAGGTGTTTGGAGCGTTTGAGGAAATGACAGAATATGGTGAGGGACAAGTAGTGAGATACCACCTCTCTCTTTAGATGACGAGTGATCGCAGCGGAAAATGTTGTGTCGTCGTACCTTCGCCTCATCTGTAATATTAAATTTTCATATAATTAGAAGTTTATCTCGTGCAACGCTAAGAACTAAGTCATTACACAAAATATACATTTAGTGGCCAATATATTATGATCACACGCCAATTCTTTCCACAGTAGCTATGACCTAACGTCAAGGCCGCTATCGAACGCGACTCGGATAGAAAAGGAATGTTGGTTAGTTGGTTGGTTATTTCAAGTTTAACGAAACACTAGCATGTAAAAGATGTGTTGGGCGAAACACAAGGTAATCACAAAACACTATATAGCTCGGGCACATCAGATACGTCAATCTCCCCACGTATTCACCATGGATGAGCATGTGAAAAGCATCAGAGAAACGGCGACGTTTGTGGAATTTTCAACAGCTAAAGATATGCACCTGCTGAAAGTGCATTACTCTTCACAAAAACCGG
Organism: Loxosceles reclusa; assembly: GCA_001188405.1. Taxonomy (NCBI): domain Eukaryota; kingdom Metazoa; phylum Arthropoda; class Arachnida; order Araneae; family Sicariidae; genus Loxosceles; species Loxosceles reclusa. Next base: position 66,798 of record JJRW01S0014660.1, on the reverse strand, counting down.
ATCTCAACGTGAAACGTGTGATCGATACCGGCTACTCGATGCTCAAGAAAAAAGATGATTTATCCGATTAGTACAGTTCACGTAAGGGTCCCAATACGTAAAATTATAGAAGAAATCCACAGGGAACTGCGCATACAACACACGCTATCAGTGTTAAGTTTGGCTTGATTCGTTTGATTTAAACTTAATAGCAAAAGAGCATGTAAAAGCTACGCTGCGCCAAATGTAATTTAATTACGGAACGCTAAATCGCTTGGGTACCTCGCGGGCGCGACATCACTCCCCATACTCGCCAGAAGGTTGAGCCCCTGAAGAGGGAAATGTTAAAGTGACTGTTTAGCTGCGCAGCACTGAGGAGTATATGACCTTAGTAATCCAACTGTTTCTTTTAACTCATCTATACTGCTCGATAAAATTCTCAAAGAGAGAAGCAAAATGACGATAACTTTAGGTTAGGAAGCACATCTGCCTCTAGGTAGGAAGCTTCAGAGGGTTGGAATGTCCAAGGGTGTTCCAAGAAAATATCGTCCGAATCTTTACACTCCTACCACTGGTTTCTGTTTGCCCATCAGTATACTTCGTGCATAAGCATCCTTTGTATAACTATCCCCATATATATAATGTCCTTATTGTTGAATTCGGCTAGATCAACGCTCAGAGCATGAGAACTGGACATTATATCAAATACTTGTGTCTGAACTTCCTGAGAGTCAGACAATAGTGCATCTGCTGCTCTTCGAGATTTCATAGAGAAATTGCGTTTAGCAGACATAATAAAAGTATTGAATAACTACTGATTTCAATATATATATAAATGTACACTTCAGAAATCCCCGTAATATTCAGCCCCAACAACATACAGTTCCAAAATGTTTTACTATGCCAACTTAATTTGTTTTCAAAGGTAACGAGCAAGTACAAGTAAATAATAAACGTTTTTGCTAATTCGCACCTAAATAATACTTCAATATACTACTATAATGTTTATGCAATTCAAAAGCACTTAATAAGCCTTTTAAAGTACTTAGACTTTTAAATATTTAAACATATTTTACTTAACTGATCCAATTTTTATGACTATCAGTCAAGTGGTAGCTAAACTTTATTTAAATACACAATTTGGTTGTATTCTTAGTTTAATCTCTCCGCTTCCTTATGTGAAGTCTGGAGAAGTTACAAGTCGTCTGCTCAACGTTTGAGCTTTCACTGTCGAGCTTGTGAAATTTCAAAAAAGGCGTCTTTAGCGTCGCTAGTAATATCTTACATACGGACAATAAAGTATCCGCTGTAACGTGTATTCGGTGTACAGAACCGTCGTAGATAAATTGCATTCCACTGAGGGTTATCCAAGAAGGCCTTGCCTTTACCTTTGCTCGTTCTTTTGTACTTTGATTCTCGTCACGTACGCTTGTGACGTTTCACCTAATCTGCATCTTGGTTCAGTAGCAGCGAGAAAATAATGTTCATTCCGTATTTCGCGCGCTGCGCTCGCATGTTAGAAATTATATTAGTAAGGGAATTTGTTAAATTTATTACACATTGTGTAACAGGAACTGCGGTTCATTATATCAGACAATATTCCGGCATACTTTGATCAATGGTGACAGTAACATGGCAACGGCGAGCGTGATCGACAATAGACAAATGTTAATATGAACATATGGTGCAACGTCACATTTACGACACCTCTCAATGAACATCGTGTTTCTATACACTACTGCAGTTGTAACTATAGCCACTGTAGAATTTATTCTTCTTCCCAGGATGACCTCCAAGGGGGGGGGGGCGTCTTTTTCACGACTACGGGGTATGACTTGGCAGTTTGGATGTAATTGAGCCATTTATTGTTTTGTAATCACCTTGTATTTGACACTACATAACCTTTACAGGGCATTGTGTGAAATGCATTTCAAATAACGAAGCAAAACGTACTTCGCATGATGCAACAGTTTTTATATACCCTAGCTGCTGATATCCGAATGAAGCATATACTGCCAGAGGAAAGCGATTACTCGGAAAAGGTACGGAATTCGTTTGGAATTTTGATAAATCAACTTTATGGCTGAATCTGGATGTAGTTATCTTTGATAGAATTTCGCTAATGGGAGGTTGAGATTTTGTATCTACAAGCCATTCTATGTCAAGTTTCTTCCGAAAATACCGTAAATGGCTTGTTTGACTACCATAAAAGAGCAGTGCGAGAATTCTAATGATATACATGAAATGAATTTGTTGGCTGGTTGGTTTGTGTTTAGAGGCGCAAGAACCTGGAAGGTCATGCGGTGCCAAACATGGCGTTGTGCGGCTCAAGGACCGAAGTTGGTTGGTTCGTTGGTGATAGAAATGTAATAGCACGTGGAGCTATTCATCATTCTGTGCCAAGAAATAGGTATTGAAACCTGTGGAGTGGAATAATTTCTAAATATTGCAAATGAAACCATCTACCTACCTCTGGATAGAACGAAGAAGCTCTTCCATCAGTGGCTTACAAGGATTCCTTATTCCCCTAACTATGACGAGGGCATTAGACCAGGATTAACATCACATGGAAAGGTTGTAAGTTTAATCAAACTTTCTTTCAGATGGGATATGACTTTCGATTTAGTGCCGCCGCCAACGTTATGGGGATAAATCCTTGTAAGGCACTGATGGAAGAGATTCCGCGTTCTATCCATCAGTTCATAGATGTTTTCTTTATATATTGATATCAGTATCGACGGATATTAATATCAGTACTAGCTCTGTTGGCTGTTCTGCTTCGGAGTTCAGCCAGCTTGGGTGAACCTGGTACCGAATTCTGCGGTTGAAGCTCAGGCTCCTCTATTTCTGAGCTCGCAGCGGCTGGACCGCTAGTACCCTCATACGGAGGCGTGGAGGCTGTGACTTGCCCGAGAAGGCATCGTCTAATACACAGAGGCTTACCAATCGTGTAGCACAAGTATGCGCATCATTCTAATTTCCGCTTCCGCATAAAAAGCCGGCTGGAAGTATCTGTGCGCGCCTCATCTGCGAAAGGAAGCATCAATTGAATGCAAACAGCTCTCGGAACGTGCATATCGGAAATTAAACTGAAGAAAGTATTAAGCGTATCGTCACCGGGTGCAATAATCATGCCAAAAAGCTGACTTCCAGGTTGAAATGCCTAGGTGTAGCTCAGTATCTTTGCGGTTTTAGCTGTGTGTGTGTGTGTTGTAAACAAGAAACCTTTTCATCATGATCTTCCTTCTGTCAAGTGGAATAAATAAGCGGCTTTGCCCATTAGCGCTCCATCTCGACTTTCTGTATTTCAGAAAGAATCAGTGTTTTGATACGCCTCGTCCGTGACCTTGCTACATGTCTAGTAGATGAGAAGCATCTGAGATTAATTACATAAGTGGCGGACAATAATATTTTTGATTTGTTGGCAGCAAATGAACTGTGTGTTCTGTCTTTAGTGTTAATCAAAATGTATCCTACCTAAAGAACTTCATGAGCCACAAACGTTAAGGTATGCGAAAGAGCTCTTTTTACAACAAACAGCGACATGTTAGCACATAGTATCATATTAAAGTAACCTTTTGTTAAATCCAATACGATAGAAATCCAAATGGTTTTTACGATTGACCATGAATCTTGCATACTGACTATTTAGAACATTTCAGACAACACAGGTTGATTTAAAAGTTTACTACTTTTTCTCTCGACCTATTCGACCACCATGTTTCATAATCTGCAAATACTTAATTTAATGTTTGTGTACGACAAATGCAATCCGTCGACAAGCTCGTTCGTCCATTGTTTGAAAACAGTACGCGAACAGAATTCGACAGAGAGAATGATAGTATTTCAGTTTATTTTTGGAGAATGGCGTTATAACAGACCAGCGTTTTACCCCCCCCCTTTTGCAATTAAGTGGTAAACAAACGGCGCGCTAGCAGAATTCGAAATAGAGTTCTATATCTCAATTTCATAGCATTATTTCTCGCTAAATTCGAAAAGTAGTGCATACTAAAGAGGGCAATTCTCGTATGTAATTATTTCTACAAGAAAGTTAGCTAAATATCGTATTATTTATTCATATTTACAATGTCGTATGATTAATTTAATGCCATGTAAAATACCGGAAAAATATGTAAGATTCTTTTACAGCGGTTAACGAGAGTGTAATGGCTCAAAGACTTGTAAAGGCCCGGCTGTACCAAACACAAGTTAACTACCAAGAACAAAATGCTTCGGGCACCTCAGAGACGTCATATCACACCCCCGTACTCACCAAAACGTTGAGACCCAGATATACTTTACTTCAATTATATTTAAACAGTGAGTGCTTTTTTTTAATGTTCCTCATCGACATATATGACGACCCGAGAAATGAAAGTGTGTAAACTACACTGCTCGAACAACTAAGGCGTATTGTGAGTGTGATCAGAAATAACGATATAACTGAAATGAGATAAAAGAGATTAAGGTGCAAGTTAGTGCATTTCCAAACTGCGTAATATGCAGCGTTTGAATGTGATGTCGAAAATCACGAATTATTGGCAGTGAGGGAAACTTGGCCTAAATTATATTTGATGTAGACGGTGAAAAGAAACTGTCGATCGGTATTGAATGTTCCATAGCAGTGAATAGGATGTCCAAACAACGTAATTTATCCGAATTGGATAACTGGAGGGTTATCGGAATTTTGGAAGTGGATCAAATACAATACTTTGTAGCAGATGCTATTGGGGTGTCTCAAAATGTAACTTCCAGACCTAAGGATTGGTTTGTGGAAAGACAAATATAAGCTGTAAGCAGAACAGGGTCTTTGGTGTACAATATCAGAAAATGAACATGGGCTTTTTACCCTGACTGCCCTGACTGAGAAGAGATCGCAATCTAAACGCCATTCTTCTGAAAAAATACCTTCGAACGAGTACTGGCACCACTGTTTCAACTCAAACTGTTCGATACCGACTACACAATGTTAGTCTGCGATCACGCAAATTTCTGGTACGTGCTGCTTTAACGTCGAGCCATAATGCCGACAGACCGTGTTCAAAAGAGAACGTCAACTGGAGATGAAATTAATGGAGCCATGTGCTCTTCTCAAAAGAATCACGATTCACTCTATAACCTGAGAATCAGCGACTTTTTTCAGACAGAACGCGGTACTCGGAACATTCCAGCATTTGTGCACCAAAGTGTCCAATTTGGAGGATGGGGAAGGATGGACTTGGGTGGCATGTCTTTTAAAGGTCGCACAGCCTTGCACATCAACAGAAATGGATTAATAATGTCTCAGCGATATAAGGATGACATTCTCACACATTCGGTGGTCTCTTACACTGCAGCATTTCGGTGTTGAATTCCTGTTATTGAACTAAAACCCCAAGCCTTATCGTGTCCATCTTGAGGACGACTTCCTTTTCGAAGATTGAATTCTGTGAAAGGATTAATCAGTATGCTCTCCAGGCAGCAACTTCATCGGGCGTGTTTGGATTATGCTAGACGAAAAGGTTGCTGGTAGTTTGCCACCCCAGAAACAGTTCAGTTAAAAGCCACGCTTCTGCGGAAATGGAGCAAAATATAAGCAAGTCCCTGCTTAATACTGCTAATAGTACTGTTGTGTCTGTGCCGCCACGGGATAATGTCGAGCCAGTTGTATGCTTCGAACCGCGCACATACGTGAAAAATAAAACATCAAATGTTCATGAAATACACATCTTCTTTGAACATTGCGCTCAGTAATCCTAGCATGACCCGGATCGACGTCTGACGGATTCCCTTGGATTTGCTATGGCGTGCTGCAAAGTTTCTCTTTCAGATCTCCAGATCCGTTGTAACAGCTGAACTTCATTCCATCTCCAAAGCTTTAGAACACATTCAACTTTATTCTATGTTTCAATCCTGTGTGTATTCTGACTCCGTGAGTACCCTGCGGGCTCTTGTTTCTTTCCAGATAATCACCCATCCTGTGTTGCCCCAAATACTTGTTACTTTGCGAGAATTTCATGCTTCGGGATATGATATCCAGTTTTGTTGGATTTTCGGTCCTGAGAAAGAAGCAGCAGACCTTGTCGAAAGAACGCTTATTCCATATACTAACTGGAAGTCCATATTTCAGTCCTTCTAATGCATAGTTGGGAACAGCTTCTGAATGTTCAGACTGGAAACAAGCTTCATTTTATCAAACCTCTTCTTGGAGTACTCGCCGATTTCGTAGATAAGAAGTCACTCTTATTCACCCCAGAATATGTCACGTATGGATTCTCTCCACGAAGCGAGGATTTCCGTTTACATTGTCAATGCATTCTAAACATTCGCCACATTTTCATAGAGTGCGTAACGCCTACGTCACTTCTCAATCTTGTATTTAAGTCAAATGTATTAACCTTGAACAGAATGTTTGGACCATCGTATAATTTTCTACTTTTATAAATTCTCTGCTTTGTTGTCATCTATGTGATGAGATTTAATTCTTTTACTCATTGATTTTCTCATGATTTTTAAGTATCATCGTTTCTGATTGATTTTTATTTATATAACAGCTTAACAGCTTTTAGTTCTTAATCGGTTTTAGCTCCTCATCAGCTAATCCTCAAGTTTCTAAAATATCAATCATTACCTCCGTCAGACATAAGAGCTTCTGTGCTGAATTCCCGTGTGGTGTCCTTAACTTCGAGCCGACGTTTCGATGTGGTTGCAAACATCCTCCCCAGGGCAGACATCCTCTTATGTCTACAGCTCTTCCTCAAATGATCAAATTTTTAATGATTTTAATCATTACCTGTTTAATTTTCAATATTTAGTCATTAGTAATGCAATTTTTAACTGTAATCATTTGTTTTTAATGTTTTTAAATAAAGAAAATTTTAATCGTTAATTTCTTGATCTGTCTGTAGACCTGCCTCTTGATTTAAGCTCTTGATTCGTCATGATCAATCATTCAATCGTTAATAAACTCATAAATGATTAAATCTGTTCATAAATTAATGTAATCTTTAAAAATTTTTCGCGTAGTTATCTTGCATTTGGTACGACATCACCCTTATATATCCTTATACAATTAATTCTCTATTAATCAATCAATTTTTAAACTGGGATAGCCTGGAGAAGGGTTTCCCCGAATGACAATGCTACGATTCGACAATGGGGCAGTCGTGGTTCTACTCTTCTCTCTCTCATCGTGGAGAGATTATTTCCTGGTCAAGGGTCGACTGCGGCAAACACATCTGGGGGGGCATCAGAGCAATTCGAGTCCATAGACTCGGTACGTAACAATATCAGTAGTAACTCTGTCTGCAGTTCTGTTTCGATGTTCCGTCAGGCCTGAGCATGATTCGGGCTGGAAACTACGGTTTACGTTGCTCTTGTACGAATCTCATAGAAGAGGTAAAATCCTTCCCGTGGAGAAGCATTTGATGCCCGGCCACGGACGATTCGTTTCACGCTTTGTGTGGCTTGGTCCAAGTGTCCTTCATGACGGATGTCCGCTGTACAACGGAGATCACGGACGCCACTTGGAGTCTTTCGCTCATGCGAATGGACTGTACAACTCATAAATTAGCGGTCCTTTTCCTTTGACTGGACAAGGATCAACTCGTATATATGTAACACTACCCCTTTCTGGCACTATGAGCGGAATGCCACCGTAGATTGTATTGCAAATATAGTTCGCCTTGATGCGTACTATTTTTTCGTTGAAAATTTTTTTATAATCACCATGTATATTTATTTGTTTTAATCTTAATTAATTTATTGTTTCACACTTTTTACACCTGTTTTTCTAATATTTGTATTGATTTTATTCATTTTTAATAAATGCAAGAGTAAGAGTGGAATTATTTATCAGTGCGTACACACCTTGAAACATATTACTCAATATAACTATGTTTTTACATATACTTGTGTTCTAAAGCCTAAGATTTAAAAGGATTAAAACGTACTAATTTACCAGTATTAAAGTCAGCTTGGATGTTATACGATTGGTTGATTATTATAAGTTTAATGGCAAAAGAGCCTGTAAAGGCCATGCTGTGCCGAAAACAAGGTGATTACGGAGCACATAAAGGCTCGGGTATCTCGAAGATGCTACGTCACTCCCGCATAATCACCGAAAAGGAGATTATCCGGATAATTTTGTCTGTTATATTGCTTCCTTGGTAGGTGTAAGGTAGACATTGCAGTACATATCCTTTCTCTGTTCCAACACACGTGCTCTTCATTCTTCTTCCTTTCACTTTTTACAAACAATCGTTCCATACTTACGTTTGCCCATAGAAAATAACGTTTATCTATTATATAATCATGATCAATGCTTAAATTATTGAAAATTGAATACTTCTGATTTCTTTTCCACCCTTATAAGTTTTCTGCAAATTAGAAAATGTTCATAGAAGTAACATCTTGTTTCACAAAACAACCTTAATGAATTTTCATATGCTTTAATTTCGTTTTCTGGAAAATAATTCGCAGTCCTATCTTATTAGATAAGTATTTTCCTGAAGTTGACATAGTGAAAGTGATGGAACACCTCAAATAGGAATCTCGCGTGCTTGCGTTATTGATGTATCCCCTCATTCACGTGGAAATTCATGACGTCTCACTTAAAGGTATGAAAATAATATGCACATAATCGTTCCTACATTTTCCAGAAAATGATCTACTAAGTTTTCATCGTGCACCATATCAGAGGTTGGTTGGTTGGTTTGATGTTCAATGGCACAAGAGTCTATAAAGGCTATGCTGTGCAAAGCACATCACAGCCTTTATAGGACTTTACAGCATGCCTTTATAGGCTTGGGACACTATATGGCTTGGGCACCTCGGGGCTGTACGTCACTTCATCTATTCACAAAAAAGATGAGCCCCTGAGGGGACTAGCAGTCAAATAGATATCCAGATCCGAGGAGTGTCAATAAATTCATCAAAAGAGCTACACCTTTTATTCTATCCATATGTTATAGTTCTGCTCAGTAAGTCCCCTTAAGGGGCTCACTTGATGTAACTGATGTGTCCGAGGCACATAGTGTTCCGTGATCACCTTGTGTTTGGCACAGCATGACCTTTTTACGCTCTTGTGCCATTAAACTTCAAATCATCTACAACCAACGACAAATTTTGATACACACCGTAGCTTTTCTACAGCTCACTATTTGAATAGAAATTACCTTTTCAGATTCCTCGGCCGCGCGAGCCTCTGAAAATACTAACTTATTTCTTCCTCTAACAGGAATCGAATCCGGGTTTTCCCTTTGGCACAGGAACGAGTTGACCACTAGTCCACAGAGGAACAAATCTAATACATTTCCAATCGCTTATCAAGGCAAATCCGCCTAGTTGCCGCTTTTTTCACATGGCAGTGAACTACAGACAGGGTGTTATTTAGCTTCTGGTAGCTACGGTATGTATCACTACAGGGCGTATAATACATACCGTAGCTTTTCGACGGACTATTATTTGGAATATAATTTATCTTTCTAGAGATTCCGCTGCTACGAACGCTCTGAAAATACTAAATCATTTCTGCCTCTAGCGGGAATCAAAACCCGGGCTCGTTTCGAGGTGTAGATAGCAGCTGGATATGGAAAGATACTTTCTAGTTTAACAACGAATTCGCTTGTTAACTCACTAAATCTAATAAATAAAACAGATATATAATATACTTATGCAAAGATAAATGATGTGAAATTAAATTTAGCAAAATTAATGCAAAAATTTTCACAAAGGGGAGGTTAGCAATAAGAGGAAAAAATATTGGAAAAGGAAATGTGTTGCAATAGTTAGTAGTTATGCATATTTAGGTATGTTATTTTCTCCCTCTTGCGTGTTTCGATTAAACGCCGAACAAACAATTAAGAAGACAGTAGACGTTGAAATTACCAAATGACTAAAATGAGAAAATGAAGTTTTAGTAGATTCGATATCATTAGTTTCTGTACTACGATATTTCAGATGATGGTTCCCATATACTAAAATGTGTTATTATCCCAGATGATGAAATGTATTTTGTGTAGCATCTTTATCTCTCATATCTAAAATTTTCTCTACTTTCGTGGTTAAAAGTGATCCATGCGGTGCAATTGAATTTGCACCTATATTAACATAATTTTAAGGAAATAGCTTGTTATGACAAATTTTCTGGGCATTCATTCTGTAAACGTACAAAAATTACTGATAGCATTTATATCGCAAATTGAATTTTAACACAAATTATATAGAAACGGTCCCTATTACACACCGTTTTTCTGTTACATTAGAAAATTTTTGTTATTAGGTAATATTCATACACATATATATGCATGTGTTACCAAT
>JJRW01S0014654.1:44788-55152 GCA_001188405.1 Loxosceles reclusa | reverse complement strand
TTCAATTCAAACACTCCAAAACAGCTGCAACTAAATTTAGTGATGACCAGTTGCGAAATAAAAAATAAGTGAAATCAAATAATATATACACACATACACACGAGGGGCTCGTAAACAGCTTCAACAAAATGAGAGGGGTGATAGTACCCATCAAGATGCACAATACATTCACTGCCAAAAGTTAAGCACGCAGAGGAAAATGTTAATTTCCATAAGCCGGTCTGAACTGGGGAGTCTTCGATTCGCTTCAGAGGTAGATGGAAGTATGCAAATATGTTATGTAACAACCAATCACGATTTTTGTCGAAACATATGCAAAAAAGGCAGTCGTATAAAAAGCCAGCATTGTAAAGGGTTACAGAAATTGATTGTAAATGCTGATAAAAAGTGTTTAGAACTTTCGTACGATTTCTCTTCAACACAGAGGTGTTTCTATGGTTTCCAGAAGACGAATGTTTCAGATTCTGAGTGCTGGCTTGCTTCCGGATGCATTGAAGCAGGACAATCAGTGACAGATGTTACTCTTTTCTTCGGCGTTAATCATTCCGTCATTTTACGATTATGGAAACAATTCCAAACAATTGTCCGAAGATCTAGGACTGATCGCCCAAGGGTTACGACCTCCGCGGAATATCGATATATTGCTATTGAAGGCGCACGCAACCAGCCCCAGAACATCACTGAACATCATGCATTCCGAAATGGAAGCATCATGGTGTGGGCAGGGATTTCGTTCGGATACCGCACCGACCTGCACATCTATAGACGGGGTTCTGTGACGGCTGTCCGGTATCGGGATGAAGTCCTAGACCCCACTGTGAGATTGTATGCTGCAGCAATTGGTCCTGCTTTCATTTTAATGGATGATAATGCCCGTGTCCATAGAGATGACATCGTGGACGACTTCCTGGCGAGTGAAGAAATTGCGCGTTTGGAGTGGCCGGCGTACTCACCCGACCTTAATCCCATTCAAAATCTTTGAGATGCCCTCAGACGTGCTGTGTGTACATGTTTCCTAGCCCCAGTCACTCTCACAGAGTTGCAAACTGCTCTGCAGGAGAAATGGCGATTACTTTATTTTGCTGTGGTTGATCGACTAATTGAAAGCATGGTCACATGCTATAAACTTAATATGCGGACGAGGGGTGGTCACTTAATGTAGGTTTGGTTTGTTTGGGTTTGAAACATTTTGTTAATGACTCCAATATGGATTCATCTTATAGAAAAATCAATATTTTGATCTTTGTGTGTAATTCTGTTTTTATGCCTAAATATATTTGCTACTTTCCTGCCGCATTTCGTGACAATCAAAGCTGTATGTGTCGATTTTGTCGCATTTTACCTCTACGTGCTTAACTTTTGTCAGTGAGTGTATTTACAAGGGAACCTAGGGCCGCATTCTATTAAAAGGGTCAGAAAAGCGTCAAGTGTAATGTCCACGTTGAACTTTCAAAAGTGAAAACAAGAGAATGAACGAAATCATACCCTTGCAGATCAAAGAATCAAAGTCAATCAATCAAAGAAAGATCAAAGTGGCTTCCAAAGGTGCCGTTGCACAGTTCACACCAGCTAATAAAAGACCGGTGCACCTTCTCGAAGACTCCTAGTGTCGTATTTATCCTGTCTGCTGCAACAACGATTCTCGCGACGAGATCCTCCCCATGTGTCTCACGAAGCCTTTGCGAAGAAATTGGATTCGCGTGCCTGTGTGTGTTAGTTAGAAAACCGAAGGCGGGCCTTTTTTGTAACAGAACTAGATCCATTTGAGACTTGTTTTTCTTATACCTTTTTTCGAGAGAACCGACTGTTACCTTATGACACTCTGCTGAATGGCAATTAAGCCTTTGGAAAACCAGCTGTTTTCTCTTAGGTGTCAGAACGAAAATGTTCTCTGTGAAGAAGATAATATGAACGGCGACTTGGACTCGTACCAGTGACCCGAGTATCAACAGTACTCGTGCGCTATCTATCTGCGCCACACCGTTCGATACAAAAATACCGTTCGCTGCATGGTAAGGAATTTCCTTTGTAAGTTAAAAATACCTACGTCCTATTGTTGAGGATTATTGTGTGACGATTTGGTCAGTACGTGCTATAAACTTAAACATAGATCGAAAATAATGATTCACAAAACCACAATCTAAAATCGAAACTCGGATCTGTCTGTGATGCAAGATGACCTCTTTTTTATGGAGGGAGCCAAGGGAAGGAGGGAAAATTCCAGAAGATAATCCAGTTGACGTAATATTATGGAAAGTACTAGAAATAGAGCGAAGAGACACGCAATGGCGAGCGTCCTGCACGGAAACTGTCGCCATCCGATCGGAACAGCCGATTATGAAAACACCCCATCTTTTCCCCCTCCCTGTTTTTTTCTTTCTATCGGCAGGTTTCCTCCAACAATATATACACAGTTATCTCTCTGTCAACAATATATTTTATCCGTTGCTCCCTCCACAGAGGCTCGTCATTTGGTGAGTACCGGGAGTGACATGGGGTCTGCCAGATAAAACTCATGTCAATTAGTATCCTGCTTACAACATTTTGTTTGTCACAACGTGATATTTACAGGCCTTTGTACCACTAAACTTCGATTGAAAAACCAACCAACCCCGGTGCTCTTCCCCTCAGGGGTTCACTATTTTGACGAGTATGGGAAGTGACGGGCCGACCCCGAAGTGAAAGAGCAATTTAGTGTTTCGTACATACCTTGCGTTTAACAAGGCATGGCCTCACAGGTCCATGTGCTATTAAATTCTGATTAGCCAACTGACCAGCCAACCCCCGTTACTCCGCAACATCTTTCTATAGAAAAGTTTTAGAATTATTTGATGAAAACTGCATAAACAATTAACTCTTTTTATTTATGAAAAAAAAATTGTTTTAGTTCTGCCTAAGATCCTCATGGGTGTTTGTTCGTGCAGTTCTCACGGCACATTAGCATTTAGCGTGCGAAGCGTATTATCGCGTGATAGTGCTTAAATAGAAAACGAGCTCCAAAAGCGAATAGAAAATTAGAGCGAGGCTTCCTTCTCTCCCTGAAGGCAGCATCATATTGTTTAACTCTTAATTGTTTCAGTGTTGTTTTTCAATAATTTGTCTTCCCTCCCATTCAGTGACCATAATTATTGCATTTATTCCGGAAGTCATTTGTTTTCTTTTATTATTTAGATTCTCGTGCCCACGGGTTTGCGTGCACGATTTGTCACCCAAGTGGCCTAGGTAGATATGTCTGTCCAAGAGGTCTCGCTTCGGTTTTATGTCTTGGCCATATCTGATTTGTTTCGTTTTTTATTGTACTTGGCCCAGCGTGACTTTTTAGGTCTTTGGTCATAAAGCTTCAATTAACGAAAGTGTTTAAATTGGTCACACGTGATTTGGTCAATGGCTCTCGTCATGGATATTTAGTTTTCGCGTTGGTTATTTAACGCATGCTATGTTGAACGTTTCTTAGCTTCCACTGTTGTTTAAGCTGGTTGTCGCTTGCTTCAGTACATTGCAAACTTCTTTGGTGTTTCCTGCAGTACTTTGGGCAAATCGTAGTTTCGATCACTGTACTTTTTAACTTGCACTCGTGTCCAAAAGTTGATTATAAGTGCTGTTGTATATGTGAATATCTATTATAGAGTTCCAAATCGGAATGGAAGGAAAGGTGGTATGCGGATCTAAGAAGGTTATGGAAGAATAAAATCATAAGAGACAAGGTTAATAAACGGCTTTCATTATATAATTAACAAATTTTAAGCAAAAATGGGCATATTAACAGTTTCAACTTTGGTGCAAAACAAATATAAAACAACGCTAGTGCTAAAGTTTAATAAAGTGTATAGTTATGTTTTGTAACCACGCACGTTGCACTACGATTTTCTGCACTCTCGACGAGTGTATTAATGAGTTGTGTGCTCAAAGAGTTCCAAGCTGCACGGAGAGCTGCTTTTAATTGTGAAGCGGTGTTTCGTGGGTGCTGAAAGACTGGAAGTCATCACCCGAGCATATCCCACACGTGTTCTATGGGATTAAGATCAGGGGAGTTTGCTAGCCTCTGCGTGTGCTGGATATCTTCGCTTTGAAAAAAGCTATCGACCAGGATAACACGTTTAAAATAGGCGCGTTATCGTTCATCATGAATAGAAATTCATGACCGACTGCACCTCAAAACAGACGAAGGTTCACGATCTTCGTATCTGAATCTTTGACTAGTAACAGACCCCCTCCCCCCCCCCCCATCAAATATGTGAAGACCTGTGCGACCGTTCAGCATGACGTTTGCCCACACCAGGAACTTCTGAGGGAAAGTGATATCTTTCTGCAAAGTTTTGCGAGTAGAACAGAGTTCTATGTTCTCTGCATATCGTCATACAACGAGAATCATATTGCATATCATATCTGCACTCAAAACTGTACATGACATCGCCTCGGTGTTCCTGACTCCACTTCTATTGCCGTTAACTCCACTGTAAACGTACGTGAAGGCGATGCAAACTGCCGGACGTCTGGCGAAGAGACCAACATGCCCGAGTTTTTCTGTAAGCAGTTTATCTCGAAATTCGGCCTCCTGTTGCGGCTATCAGCTTTAAACACAATTGTCTGGCAGAAAGGTACCCCTGATGTCGTGTAGGTTTTGCTAAATATCGGTCCTGCCGAGTGGTGGTTACTCTTGGGTGATCTAGCACATGTCGTTGGCTCATATTTTCAGTACTTTTAAACTTTTGCCACAATCACACAGATCACACATTGCGGCACATTCATAATTCGAGAAACTTTGGTTTGAGACAGTCCCGATTCCAACATTCCAATAATTCTTCCTTTTACAAACTTGTCCACTTGTCGCCTTTGTGCCATGATTCTTCTTTTCTTACCGTTGATAACGTTACTTAATAGCAATTGCAAAAAAAACCTGACTGAACTGGCCTTGTTTTATAGTTGTTCCCAAGGGCGCAAGGTTCTCAGCGCATATCGACGTCGACTGAAACATCTTGCGTATGCACAACGCTTTACCTGCGTCACACGATAATCCTCCAGTTGATTTTGAACAAATTTACCACCTTTTACCCCGAATTTTGCGCATTTAACGAATTATGCTTAAATTTTAGACACGAGTGTAGACTAGAGGATTGGAACATAAACTTCAGCTGGGACAGAATTGGACGAAAACAGATTTGCAATGGGCGTGTTATTTCTTTTATTAGTTGTTTTCATAGGGGAACATTCTTAGCCTTCTCATCGTCACCGAACTCGTTTACAAATGCTCGTTCAATTGTTCAATTGGAAGCCTATTATTCATGTTCGTCTCTTTGCATTGGTTGGCAGCGTTTTAGTGACAGACAGCAAATAAATTGCATGCACTGAAGCCTGTTTTGGGTATCCAGCCGTTCACGCCGGGAGGAAGTGATTCTGACGCGTCTCCGCGTTGGACATACCCGGTTCATTCGTGGGTTTATCCTGCAGGGCGAAAAAAGGACCCGCCTTCGTGCTCTCAATGCTATTCAGCTCTTCACAATTCATCATGTTTTTATTCACCGTCCTGGTTTTAAAAGACTTCGTTTCACCATTTTTCGATTTTATGTTTTGGGTCTTTCTGACATTTTTATGCACATCATGCGACTTTAGCGTTTTGAAGCGCTTTTTGTTTTCTATTGATTTGTATGAGTTTCCGTCTTGTTTCTAACGTATATGTTTTATTATTGCTTTTTAGTGTTTGTTTTTGCTGCTGTAGGCTTGTTTTACCACTTTCTGTTTTGCGTTCCCTGTTCCAACCTTCACTTTTTTTTTCAGTTTTGTATTTGGCTTAGCTTGTCCTTTAAAGGTTCTTGTGCCATTAAACTCCAACCAACAAACCAGTCTAAAGTTTAAATCAGCAGGAAAAAGGATTTTCAGACTATGTAATGTCGCAAAGACCTGAAAATGATTGTGCATAGTGTTTGAAGCGCCGTAAAAAGTGTTGCCCCAAGAGTTTTCGGAAGAAATGGACGAAAAGAAAATAATTCGCCTGAAAATTGGTTTTGCGTAACTCTTTGGGCTTTCCAAAAACTCTTGGGGTCACAGAGAATACGAGTCCTTATGCGTAATCAAATATCATAAATTCTTCAAGAACGTTATGTCTTCTTGATTTATGATAACTCTTGGGGTGTTTATAAAATATCTTGTCAGTGCGGGCTTGCCTACGTCGGCCAAACTTATCGTGCTCTTAAATTCCGTTTCCGAGAATACAAAAATTATGTAAACAACTAGGAATTTTGGCCGTCTGGCTACTGCTAAGCATTGTTGAGATTATTACCATCAGTTTAAATTTTCTGAAACCAAAATTGTATAAAAAGGCACGTTTAGAACATGAACCCAATGTTTTAGAATCATTTTGTAATTTGAGTTGTAAGGATAATCTTGTTCTGTCTGTTTTCCTTCCATTTTTTGTGCTTGGAAACCATTCGTCAAGAATCACCGCGAGAGGCCACACCTGACTAAGGGAGTAAGTCCCCTCTCCGGTATTCAACTCCAAACACGAGGTCAGTTCACTAAACAAGTGTAGTCTCGTTAACATCTTTCAGTCGTCGTCGTTTTGAAAAAGGTCGATCCTAGATAATCCACGGAAATCACGGTCAACATGTTAAATCGGCCTTTATTTGTGCAATAACGTTGACTTCCAGTAGTTGTTAACTAAACCGAGCTGTTAACATGTAAATTGATGGAGGTTATTGAGAAGAGTTTAATATTCCTGGGAAACGGGAGACCTTCAAAAAACTTAAATCTCCAACCTGCTCAACCTAAAGTAGTGGAAGTAAATGAGCATGACCCAATTCTAAATGAAGAAAAAGAGCCAGTTGGGAATAGTAGTAGGAAAAGAGAGTCAAAACAAAGAGAAGGTGGTGACAGATATCGTGGCTCTTCAAGAATCAACAGAGGCAGTAATTCTGGTCGTAATTGGCGAAATAAAGAGAATGAGAAAAAAAAATGAAAGGAATGCACATGATGGTAAATGGGAACGGAACTATCTGAAGGTCGGTCACGAGGACCACGGAAGGGGTGGGATCGGGTTGAATGAAGTCGAATGCTTCAGAACAAATCATGCAGAATGATACATGGAACCTGCTCACTGATACCCCTGGGGAAAAAAAAGCACACCAGAAATGGCTGAAATCAGTCGTTTTGATGACTGGGGTGGCAAATGGTCAGGAAATGCTGTTACGGAAGACTGGAGTGAAGAGGACTGGACTGACAATTTCACAGAAACAAAAGTGTTTATACCACGTAATAACACCCAAACCTCAAATGCTGCTTGTCTAGATATCGACCCAGCAGCAACGGCTGGTCCAAATATTGATTTAGCCAGTTTACTTCAGAAAGTAAAGTCTAGTTCTGAACCATCATCAAATTCTGTACCTGTTAACAGCTTGGCACCACACAGTCTGCATAAGGTTCGCTCATGTCACAACAGATGGTACCATAGATGTCACAGCCAGTAACGCCAAATTTTCAGCGGTGAGATTGGCAAAAGAAGTGGCATTAAATTCATTTTATATATATAATATAAAGTATCTGCTTGAAAGGGGTTAAATTTTTTTGTATGCCTTATTACATACGTATTTCAAGCAGTGGAGCATGCTTTTGCCAACGTACATAAATATTCTTACTTCTGATGTTGGAGGCAATTATATTCTATGTACATAATTATGCGCGTTCTAGGATGTTCTAAAATTATTTTAGTGATAGAAAATAAATATTGAAGCGGCTAACCCTTGTCTGAAATTGCATCTATACTATCCTTTGAACACACCGTTATTAAGTATAAGATAATAAATTGTTGCATCTTGCCATTCGTCCATGAATATGGCAGTGAGTTCAGACACACGTCTGTGTGTTAAATAGTTGAGTATTTATTTTCAATTTCTTTTATTTATGAATCTTCGAAAAGGCTCGGTTCCGACATCGTTGTAATCTGTCATATAGTTGGGTTGGGGTCAAAGGTGGTGTTCTTAAAAGAATGCTTCACTGCGAGCCGCTTTCGACCAATCTTCGAGGAACCGTTCGCGCTTATATTTGGAGCACCTGCTGGAGCTACTGTTTGCCTTTGTATGCGCCGATCCAAGTGTGATGACGTTCGTCTCGATGCACCAATATACCCTTGCGACTATTTGCATTCCTTTCTTCCACCCATCTACTCCAAATCCTACGCACAGTGGACGCATCTTGGTGTATTTTTCAACTACGATGCAATGAAATGACTCGCCAGCAGTGTGTAAGCCCGCAATGTTCAGTTTGCCGAAGCTGCCTTTGGTGGCGTCTCCCAAGCATCTCTTCTACGCGTTTATTATGAACGAAGAAGCAGCTTTAAAAGAGGGGTTTCAATAGACGGGAGTAAATAACAAATGTCTGCTCAGTTAACGATTTCTTCCCTTTTATCTCGCTGATTAATTACGTGACCAACCTGAATTTCAGACCATCAACATAAATCTTTCAACTGCGTATTCCTTGCAATTTGCATACTGATACGACGATATCTCCCTTGTTTTACATTTTCTCGGTCGGGTAGTGTACTTATTTATAACTTGTTATTTTTGATGGTTTCAAGCATTCATCTCAGCGTCGCTGGTTTCTTGCGTTTGTTCAAGCCCAGTATTCTAATTCATACAGCATCTCTGATCGAATCAATTCTTTGATATATATTATAACTTATTAATGAAAATTTTCTCTAAGCCTCATTGACATTCATATATCACACAGCCCCTCAGGGGTTCACCGTTTTCCCGAATAACGGGGAATGATGTGACGTCCCCGAGGTACTCGAACATTGTGTTTGGCATATCATGACCTTTGCCGGTCGTCGTGCCAATGAATCTCAATTAGCCAACCAACCAACCAACGACATATTACACACAATTCCACTACCTTGTCTTTAGCCCACCGACAAGGAAAATTCTATATTCGCGATTTTATTTAACCCATCGTTTTGGATTGCAGATACCAATTTTTCCACTTTGTTTGGATCATAATTTTCAACCTCAGTTCTTATTACTTGCCCCTTCCTTAATTTGAGCAGTCGATTCTCCGTTTTTGTATGCTAATAATCAGGAAAAAGAAAATATACCTAGATGCTGGGTGTTTATGTTAAATAATCTTATCCGGAAATTGCTTTTCTTTGTCAAGTTATTGCTTCACTTTACTCGGGGTTTCACTCATTAATTTTAAAACCACAGCAAGGCTGTAAGAAACACTGTACATTAAACAATTTTATAGTGCCGTCTGTGTCTAAAGCCACAATCCCTTACGCACTTTTCTTAAAATTTCATATAATCCTTGAGATATTAAGTCTACATTGTGTTACACGTTAAAGAAAACATAGACTCTCTCTAGCAGATATGTACACAGAAAGTAAGTGTTAAGCAATGTGTACACACGAGAAAATGTTCTTTTTTCAGCGCTATTTATTGCACAATAACGATCATTTTCCTGATGACTAGTTTCGGCAGCTACGGACGACTGTCTTCTTCGGATCGACGGCTGATACGGGCTCGAGATTCGCCGCTCATTGACCCTAGGATTCACCTTCTTGCGAGTATTGGGAGTGACGTGGCGTCCCCGAGGTGCCCGAGCCATATCGTGTTCACCTTGTGTTTGGCACTTTATGGCCTTTACAGACTCTTGTGCCATTAAACTTTAAATAACCAAGCACCCATCGACGCTTATTGTGTTAGGGTCCAAAGGCTGTCTTTCGTGCGTAATTGGATGGTGGCTTATAGGTCGCGCCATCTGGTGAGGCGGAAGTTATTAGTGTGACCAAAAGCTTTGATTAAATGTAACCAAGGTAAGAGGGATAGGGAATTTAGAGAGTTGACGGGGAATTCCTTGCGTGAAAATTCTTGTCAACGAATTTTCCCCTCCCTCTTGTCTGATTGCATTTAATTTAAGCTCTTAGTCGCACTAATAACATGCCGCCTCACCAGATGGCGCGACCTAAGTCACCAACCAATCACGCCCGTGCCCCTTCACGACACGCAAGAGAGCCTTTGGACAGGAACATAGTGTGCCACCAGCGAATTTTGTAAAGAAATCTCCCTTTTTGTCTACGCCGGGATTCGAACATACGGATCTGTCAACTAGGGAGAGACCGCTTTTTCATTTAACCTACGTGTTTATCTACGAAGCTTAATATAGAAGTCTTTTGTAGGGGGAACCTTACAACCTCGTGCCATCTTCAGACGTCGATCCGAAGAGGGCAGTTTTCCGTAGCTGCCGAAACTAGTAATCAGGAAAATTATCTTTATTGTGTGGTAAATAACACTGAGAAAGGAATTTCGTCGTCTCGTATACATCTGCACCTGCACAAGAGCAGTTAAGACTTCTATTTAAGTAATGCAGTTTGTAAAATG
>JJRW01S0014647.1:36606-47415 GCA_001188405.1 Loxosceles reclusa | reverse complement strand
TAAAATAATGAATCAGTGGAGTTTTGTGGGTATCTGTTAATCGAATTGAAACTAGAGTCTTCTGCTGTAGAAACCCTGAATTCCATGTGCTTACCGTCCGAGACAGATGCTGCAAGAGGAAATCCGGATATGATTCGGAAGTTCGGGGCCGGAGATGAGAATCCCTTCAAGAACATCGTTCAAGAACAAGAAGAGGGGACAATTCCTTCGTGATGGACACTGTGTTAGGCCTGAAAAATACTATTGAGCAGGACAGCATGCAAGCATAATAGAAAATAACCCTGCAATTTGGTGTGCATGAAAAACTGCGACAGAATGAGACACGTTTGGTCTACAGAAAGGGGATTCTCATTCAAAACAATTCTCTTTCCCGTTCCGCTTCATTGACCAGAAACATTATCAAATATTTTAGGAGGTTTCTTTCGGTGATTGTACCTTACCCAACCTATATCTGTCTTTGAGATTACAAGATTGTGAGGTCCTCTCCACAAAAAGACTTAGATGATAGGCTGCCTATATACCCTTGGGCGTAGCCTAATTGGGAAAGCGATAACTCCTCAGGTAGCAGATCAGCAGTTCGAGTCCCAGAGTTGAAAAAAGGAGTTTTTTTTTTTTTAATTTGCGCCCGAACAGGGACCCAGCAGTCAAGTCCACCACTCGATCGCAGGCCGGTTTTCTGACCACTCTCAACGTGTGGGAGAATGTGAAGTTTTTCCTCCACAAAAAGACTTAGATGATAGGCTGCCTATATACCCTTGGGCGTAGCCTAATTGGGAAAGCGATAACTCCTCAGGTAGCAGATCAGCAGTTCGAGTCCCAGAGTTGAAAAAAGGAGTTTTTTTTTTTTTAATTTGCGCCCGAACAGGGACCCAGCAGTCAAGTCCACCACTCGATCGCAGGCCGGTTTTCTGACCACTCTCAACGTGTGGGAGAATGTGAAGTTTTTCCTCCACAAAAAGACTTAGATAATAGGCTGCCTAGATACACTTAAGCGTAGCTTAATTTGGGAAGCGGTCACTTGTTATCATGCAGGCTCATGGTTCGGGTCTTTGCATCGACAAAGGGCGTGAGACAAAAGGATGATGTGCAGTAGATATGCATTAGTAGAAATTTCGATTATATGCAATAAGGTGTTTCAACAGACTTGTAAATTTTTACTTAGCGCTTCGTTTGATATAGGATATTTCTTGAAACTCTGAAGTGACGTCTGCAACCCTTGTTCTCTCGTTAGAAGACCGCAACTTCTGAATTACTGAGAGTTCCAACCTGCGTCTTTATGAACTCCAGGGGGTAATCGGAGCTTCGGTAATAAAGCATACATCAAATACGCCGCAGTAGTATGTTTGTAGCAGTCTTTAATTAACTCTAGAACTCGAGGTGGAATACTGGCTCCGACGACTTCCAGAATAAAAACAATAAGATCGCATCACATTAAAGCGTGACACGAATCGTCCACGGCTCGGCAACAAAGGCCTCACCATAGGGAGGATTTCCCTCCTTCCTACCATAGTCGTACGAGGGAAATTTCAACCGCAGTATTCGGCTCCACTTTCGTCGATACCTGAGGAAACACCGGGGAAGAACCTGAAACAGAGCTACTACTGAAATTATCAGTCGTGTCTACGGATTCAAACTGCTTCCACGGATCTTCCTTCTCAAAAATAATTGCCTAGGTCGGTCCAGACTGCCCCATACTTAACGCGCGGGAGAGTCATTCAGGGAACTCCCCTTATTAGCAATCATACTAAACAATCCCTACCCTAATTAACATAAAAACGAAACAAACAGAGAAAACTAACGTTTCATCCGGCTGTACTGCAAAAGAATAATTTGGAAAACGAATTTACGAAACACCATGAAATGACGTGGAAAAACGAACAGTATAAAAGATCGAATGGATACATGAAAAGAAAACTTTGAATGGAGAAAGACCTTGATTAGAAAGAAACTCTACTCTTGATAAACATTTTACTTGATCCGGAAAGACTATGAAACCGGATCTTCACTTAAAAGCATAACTCCTTGGAGTAAAGAAAGAAGAGGAGACTGTGTTGTGAAAACGCGAATGTT
The DNA here is from genome assembly GCA_001188405.1 of Loxosceles reclusa. Lineage (NCBI taxonomy): Eukaryota > Metazoa > Arthropoda > Arachnida > Araneae > Sicariidae > Loxosceles > Loxosceles reclusa. The sequence goes on along the minus strand of JJRW01S0014647.1, from coordinate 45,345 downwards.
AAAGATAACTCGTTCTCTACACGTTTATCAGGAAACTTTCCTTGCAAGCTATGTAAAATTATGTATCTAAGCTAAATTAAGTCTTAAAATTAACTAAATTAAATTGGTAACGTTTAAAACAAAACTAAAGATTAAAAACGTAAGTCTGTGGTATAAAAGTACTTTCGCAGTACCTTGATTTTGACCAATTAAGGAATTTAATTGTTTAACTTTGATTCTTGAAATTTACTGCGTAGACTAGGTATGGATGCAATTGAAACATTCCGTATAAATGAGTAAAAGAAAATCCGTTAGTATTCTAAAAATTCGTATTTCCTTAAGGTCGTTATAGGCGGTAAGTTTTTACAAAATTCTGCCTATTTTTCTTTCAACATTCTAAACAAGAATGTCATCTACTACAAAAGACGCAGCTGATTTATTAATGATTTCAGAAAACTGAAGATGGCATTTCATAGCTACAGAGAGAGAGAGAGAGAGAAGAAAATGTAATGTTATTACCATTGTGTTTGCTCTTCATTAAAAGGGCGCTAATAATTCAGCTTGCGCAAACCTTGTTCATTTGGCATAAAAAAACAACTTGTACAATGTATTAACAAGCCACCTCGTTCATTTCCAGCCACGGGCGAAATTATTTCCGGTCTGTAATTATGTTTCACCGCTTGTGCGCAATTAATTACCACTGAGCGCTCAACTCGGCGTGAACTCAGCGTTGCCCACACAAATCTATTTAGGGGATCTCTTAATAGAGTTCGAGCCGTTTCCGATATCGACTGGAAATGAGTCGACCCTCCGTTTAACAATTTGATTGCTGCGTCGACTGTCAGCGAGGTGGAGGCCGGCAAAATGATTACATGAACTGCTGCTCCCAACAAAGTACCAATTGTCGCTTCTGGGTTTCATCTACTGCGCGGTCAATTACGTATTAGATATTACTGCTGCGCACTGACACTGGCGCAATTGCCCAAAGCTAAAGGAAGAAATTTAGTCAAAATAGCAGCATAACATGAAGTCCAGTGCGTTGCCTAACATCCACTAAAGTTCATTTAGAGCATGAAAACATCAACGCTGCAGCGGTGCTGTCAACGGTCGAGACGCGCTGTCGCGACTTTAAAGCATCATAATCTAATAATGCGCAATTTTCGAATCGATCCCACAGCGCATCTCACAACATTTCGTTTTCAAGGAAACTTTTCCTTCCCTTTGAAAGACAAAAACGAAGTAAACGACAACAAATGGCCTTATATTCGACAAGTGCATCCTCCTCAAATGCTCATTAATGATATTGCGATTATTATATACAATAAACTAAGATAAGAAGGAAAATGAAATAAATCGCTTACTTTGCATCTAGCAAAAACATTTATTATAAACAAATTCCAAAGTTTAAACATGACTGTGGTACAAAATGTGAACAAATAACTATAGTTACCAACAATTGTTTCGTGTATTGTTGGGACATTCAACTGCATACCACAATGTTAGGATGTTCCAATGGGCTTCGCATTACTTGCCTCGCCACAGGCAATCGTCAGGCTGTTAATGTGATATTCTTGACGGATGCCAATCGCATTGTAGAATACAACATTGAAGAATTATACCACATAGGGCGCTTTCAGTAAGTTTGCCTATTTCAGCCTTCTGAAAATAATAATAAAAAAAAAAAAACATGTTCTTTAGTTCACCGTATTTTGTTAAGGTTTCACTTGTCAACAATGGGATTCAAAAATGTCTCTTAACTCTGTAGAAAAGTGTCCTGAACAAATGGGTACAGCAACGGTACATAAATATACAAACATGAGCTATCTACGTAACTACGGAGGTAGACATATTTATGAAAACACCGGGAAAGTGGAACTTGTGAAAATGGCAGAACGTTTAAATTGGACAACGGAGATGACACCTCATTTGCATTAGTTTTGCTCGTGAGAGGGGACCAAAAAATCAATTTGTAAAGCAACGCATATAAGTTGTAAAGCAACGATAGTATGCTTTATTTCTTACTTTAAATATGGTTCGAATGTGTACCGTTTTAAGAGTGTAATTTAATCTTTGTCATGGTTGCCTCATTTTGGTCTTTAAAGCAAAAGAATTTATTCAAATATATGATTATCATCTACGCTCAGAGATGCTAAATGTTTTACCGTCCTACCCAGTATCAAACCGAGGTATATCTGTTGGTATACAATCGCTTTCACCACTAAACTTTTTTTCGCCTGTCCTACATTTTCACTGGACTGGAAACCCGAAACAATAGAGCCCCAGTAATCAGGGTACATATATTTTAACTCTTTCACGCTCAGAGATGCTAAATGATTTTATATCCATACCCGGGATTCAACCGGGGTCTATCGGTTTGTACCTGAGCGCTCTCTGTGCTATACCGTGGTCAGGGCTGAGTTGGTTAGGAATTAGAGTCCACTCAAAATGTGAACAGCTATAAAATAAAATGGCACTTTCTCAATTTTCAATGTAGGATGTTCAGAGATGAATCTGATTTACGCCGCTTTGATACAGTGGTTAGCGCGATCGAGTACCAATCGATAGATAAAGGTTCAATTCGAGAAAGAGCAGAAACATTTCAGCATCTATGCGAGTGAACGACAGCAATATTATATGGAGAAATTTTTCCCATTGTTGCAAATATTTCGGATAAGTATAATTAAGATAAAGACATTACTATGCTTCTTTTAGGTGCCATCATGCTACACTAACTGCCTTACGCCTATTCATGGCGTAAAGACAAACGTGCATAATGAAAACTCTCAACGTCTAATTCCGAGATCAAGTTTAGGATGAAGTAATCATTTATAGATTTTGAGAAAACTTTAAACTAAAACGGCTTTTTACCGCTTTTATACTGCCTGTTACAATGATGCTTGAGAAGCGGGTGGGGGGGGGGGTGTTGCTATTGCCAAATTTTATAATTTTGTGTCTCGAACTGTAACAGCGAGCAGTAGTACATTTTCGTACCCCTGATCAGGAAGCATGGGTCTGGTGATACTTATATTTTGACATTCACTGGGATTCATCTAAAACAGATTTCGGAGAATTTCAAAGTGGCAAAATCTTTTGTGTCCAACTTTCACAAGGGACTGCAACCATCACTTCTTGCAGTGGCCTTAGTCGAACTTTAAATCCATTTCTCTTCTCTTCTTGTTCCACGTCAATCATTCTTTTCCGGAGAAATGGATACAAAATCGTCGTTCATTGATCATTTAAAAATAACTATCATGTCCTCGAGCAAAAATAAAATGATCAAACACTATTCCCATATTATACCATATACCTACACTACTCGGTGTTATTTAAAGAAAAACTTTACTTTTGTCGACGCCGGGATTCAAAGCAACGGATCTGTCACCTTCAGAGCTCCAGAGTTTTCGCTTTACCGCTTAAGCTACGCCGACGCTTGTCTGTAGTAGCTTATCTCGAACTCATTTGTGGGTGGGCATTACAGTGAAAAGCGAAACATCAGAATATAATCGTGCGAGTAATACTGAATATCAAATATTACAGATTATTAACATACATAAGTGAGTACATTTTCAGACTAAGACAGTAGTCAATTCTTGAAAAATTAGTGCCTTGCAAAGTCCTCTGGTGTTGCAGTAAAAGTTATAAGATGCCGTTGTATCGGAATGAATAGCTTCGAGTGTTCTTCTGGGAAAATGTTTGCCTTGCAGTCTACATAGATATTAGGATGCTTTGTACACCACCTTTATACCTCAGTGGTAGAGCGTTCATTTTGGAACTGAGGGAACAGAGGTTTGATTGAATCCTAAGGTAAGCAGAGTCGACATTCACATTAGCGCCCGACGTAGGTCCTTCGTCCGTTAGGGCCAACTTTGAGTTCAGGATTGTGCTCTAACCTCTCATCTTCGTGGAGAAGTAACGAAGATCCCCCTACAATGCATGTAGATATTAGGACGCTCCTTATACCGCTAATCCCATAATTGAGAGAGAGGAAGACGACGTTCGATTCCCGATATCGACAGGTTCGATTTTTATCAGTTTTACGTATTGATATTTAGGGCTTTGATGGAACAATAGAAAAGTGATCGCACCCCATGTGCATGTTGAATATCGACATGACTAGTGAAGTGACAGGCCAACAAGAGCCGTGTATCGAAGAGGGCATGGACAATACTGACAATAATGGCTGGACGGTTCAATGAAATGATATGTCATCCGTTTCTTTTCTTTTTCTTTTTTTTTGTTAACTTTATAATAGAGTTATTGCTGTTAAGATTATCTCCAATTAGCTTAAGGGGTAATCGTGATTGATACTGAATGACGCCCGAGTCATCATATTAATCTTACGCCCAGAATGACTTTCTAAAATGCATGCCAGGATTTCCCTCTCACCACAATGCATTTTAATGCGTACGCACCCTTATTGTGATCCAAATTGATTCGAGATTCATTGTTAAATGCGACATATCGCTAATCACCATCCCATTGTCTGTATTAATTGTAGCTTGAGGCGTCGATTTTTCGGCGTCGAAACAGTCCGTAGCCCACAGCAGTTCTGTATGAAGCAGGATACATCGAGTTGTAATGGCAAACTATACTATACCTTACAGAGCTTTACTTTTGCATTAAAGCCTCTAATAACGCGGAGTTGTCCCGCACTACAATAGAAAATAAGTGTCTTGCATCCCAAGGCATTCCGTGGCCCACAGCCAGAGTTTGGGTACATTCGGTTCAGTTTCATAATTTCGGCTCATTCCGCGCGAGCATCGCTGGCTTGTTCTTACGTCCGTAGAAGTAACATTTTCGTGGCACAGAATTAGAAATCCATCTTCTCGCAAACCAATAATGTGTCACTTGTTTACATGCGATCTTCGTCGTCTACGAAGCACAGTAACTCTCGAAGTTATTTCAGTGTGGGCAGCTGTCCATGATTTACTACTAACACAAGCACAACCTCATCATCTGACGAATTTTTGATTTTACAGCCAAAACATTAATGAAATATTGGTCTGGTGCGACAAATTAATCATTTACTAGACATAAAAACAGTTTATTCACTTTACTATACTCTTTGATATTACCATATATAAATTATTTTGTTCACTTCTCTGGATAAATACTTCCGATACTAACAAAAAATATCACAAAATAGGATCTTGAACTTAGTATAAATAGTTAACAATAAATAGTAATTACTAAAGATAATTTACAACAAATCAGATGTTCAGACTAGGAACAAAATCTTCAAAATTAAAGATATATAGTTGTTAATGAATCAAAGATATTTTACAAACACAAGTTAATTATTATTTGTGTGAGGCTTTCACCCAATTTGCTTGAGCATCTTCAGACTTCCATGCCTGCAAGGAAAAGACTGTTGTTGGCAGCTAATGGCGTTCTATCTATAGTTTCACAGGTTGACCTCTCATTGGTTGTCTCTATCTGGGACTAGTCAAACTGGTTTCAGAGGGCCGTTCATTCATTGCAGTGCAACATGTCACTGACTTTCCTTCTTGATCCATTCTTCCACTTTCTGTATTTCTCGTTTCTGCTCTTTACCTTTTTTTTCGGAAATGCTTTCCAAATGATGCTCAACCCTTGTGAGTCTGTCTGTTTGTTCATTGCTCTATTCATATACTGTTCATTATAAATTTCCATACTCTCTCTGAAATACTATTTGCTTTTCCATGCTAGTGTGCTATGATTTTTGCTTGGTCCCAAAGTATGTCCTCGTCGCATTCCCTCCCCTTGTGCTCGGCTAACAAACTTTTGTGGCATTTTTTCCTTTTTGTTGCTGTTTTGTGTTCTTTGATTTTAATACTAAGTTCTCTTTCTGTTACTCCTGTGTAGGTTTTACCACATTGGCATTTAGTTTTATTTTTTTAATTAACAAGTTTCCTAAAGTCTGTAGTCTGTAGTTTCCTAAAGTCCTAAAGTACAATACAATACATAAAGCTGTATTGTGTTGTATCTCAGGATGATTCTCAGGAGCTCGTTGGATCGGCCATCTGTGAAGTTCTTAAGATCGCCTTACGGTTTTAGCACACAAACCTCATTTGCGCTCAATAGATGGTGCCCTGATCTGTCATGAATCGAAAAGAAATGTAACAAGTAGCAACAGAACTATGAGGATCGATCTAAAAAAATAAGAGAAATGCCTGTGTAATAAATGAATATAGGATATGAAAATTAAGCACAGTACTGCCTATTTTCTATGAAATTCTACGAAATCATCATGTGGAATCAAATGTTTGTTCAACAGCAAAACTAATTTTTCTATCATGACTCGATTCGGATCAGGTCCTTTCTGATACGCACATGATGTTGCGTCGTGTTTCACATTGAATCTTACAAGAAACAAATTTTCGATTAAAATGGGACAGAGTTATTATTCGCCCCTGAACCTGTGAATCAATCCATAAACTCATGCCATTTTGATTCCTGTTATGGAAGAACATGGTCGCCCACTGCTTTCGCCAAGGCGGCCACCTTGTCGTCTCTTCCGGATTGAAAAAAGCCGCACCATTTTGTTACGCGCTGTCTACACATGGCGATTTTACCGTAAATATCGACGAATTGACTGCGAATTTCAGCTGCTGGAACATTTTTAGAAGATAAAAGTCGAGTAACACCTTTCACTTGAATGAAATATTTTTTTTTTGCAAATGTCTCGTCATTATGTAAGGTCCCTCCAACGCTTTTGTTTAGCAGAGGCGTATGGGATGTTAAACTTATGACTCGAGTATTTCTTAAAGTGTTAAAGGTAAGGGAAGGGATTAGAGTCGGCACAAGTTAGAAATCAAATTAATCTAAAAATATTATGAAAAAAGAAAAACGACAGAGAATGGCATTAAATGGAATGAAGCTGATCAGAGAAAACTGCCCGTTCTGCCATAGGTTGCAACTGAGGCATGAATTTTTATCTAATAGAGTAATAAATACACTGGTGTTCAAAATTAAGAGAATTCGCATATTTCGTCGAATTTCAGTAAAAAAACGGAAAGAAATGTAAAACTACTGCTTCGAAACAAAGACGAAAATCTGGTGTGTCGAATACGCAAGTGCATACGTATGTGTGGGCGTATCTAGTAGAGGAACAGCTTTATATGCGCGCGTGGAAAAATCCACATTTCATTCGCTGGCGCACTTAGCCGAATTTCTTGGTGAGTGTAATGCCCACCCACAAAGGGCTTCAAATATAAGCTTTTTAGAGAGCGTTAGCGTAGCTCAATCGATTAAAGTGGTCTCTTTGGAGCTCTGGAGATAACAGATCCGTTATTTAGAATCCCGTCGTCGAAAAACAGTAAAGCTTTCTTTATATGTGTTTGTGTAGCAATTGGTTAGATTCAAATTCAAACAGTAAAAATGAGTCACCACCAACGTTTAGATGATGGATACAGGTGGCGAATGATAGTGAGGCTAGAAGCAGGCCAGTCTCATGTCCAGATTTGTAGAGACTGCAATGTAACTCCCAGCGTCGTATCAAACTTATGAAAACAGTTTCAGGATACCGGATCTATCGAGAGAAAACCCGAGGAACGTCATCCAAGAGCCACGACGGCCATAGAAGATCGCTATTTGTCCATTACAGTGAGGCGGGAAAGGCATGCTACAGCTTCTCACTTCTCTCGTGACTTCTATGCGGCCACAGGAAGGTGCGTTTTAGGGGTTAATGTTTCCAGAAACCTTCATGAGAGAGGGCTGTTTGCAAGAAGATTTTTTGCTTGCGTCCAACTCATTTCTGAGAGCAGGAGAGTCCGTTTTATATGGTGCAGAACTCAAAGGGAGTAGAGCACGGATCAATGGGTGACCGTTCTCTTCACCGATGAATCCCGGCTTAGCCTAACCACTGATTCTCGACGTAGTTCATTGATGTAGTAAGTTAGAATGAACCGCGACTCATCGGGACTCATTGATCCCTACTCCAATCTCTATGAGTACTGCACCGTGCTAAAGGGGCTCTCTTGTTCGGAGAAGTGAGCGGGATGCAAACAACAGGCCTTATTGAAAACAGCCCTCTGTCACTGGGCCTTCTGGAAGCGGTAACTCTTGAATCTCGTCTTCCGGTGGCGGCATAGAAATCACTAGAGAAGTGAGAAGCTGTAGACATGCCTGTCATGCCTCACTGTAATGGACAAATGGCGATTTTCTTTGACTGTTGTGGCTCTTGGACGATGGATCCGGTTTCCTGAAACTGTTTCCATAAGCTGGATACGACGTTGGGCGTTACATTGCAGGCTCTACAAATCTGGACTTAAGATTGACCGACTTCTAGCCTCCCCACAATTCGCCACCTCAACCCATCGTCTAAACGTTGGTGGTAACTCATTTTAACTGTTTGAATTTGAATTTAACTGATTGTTTTACAAACACACCAAGACATTTGGCGAGGTGGGCGAGCGAGCGAAATGCAGATTTTGCTAGGCGCGCTTATCAGGCCTATTCCTCAACTAGCTCTGCCCACACAAACGTATACGCTCGCGTATTCGATACACCGAATTCGCATCTTTGTTTCGAAGCAGTAGTTTTACATTTCGTTCGTTCTTTTCCTAAAATTCGACAAAGCATGCAAAGTATCTTAATTTTGTGGTAGTTTTGTGGCAAAGGTGGTTGAAAGTTTTGAGGGGCAAATAGATGAGCAACTCAACATTTTAGTGTAACGACAATTTAAGTTTCTCCCTGTTTGCTCTGATTAGTTTTTGATTCATGTCTTCATTAGTTGAGAATTACTTATGCCGTTTTATTTGTTTTTGGGCTTTGAAGATC
>JJRW01S0014637.1:48168-58990 GCA_001188405.1 Loxosceles reclusa | reverse complement strand
ACCCTCCTTGAGAGGTGTGGAGGCGGTGACAGGCCCGAAAGGGCCACTGTCGTAGAATAAAGTAAATTACACTCATAAAATACTCATAACACGCCTTCGGCGACCCGGTGTAAAAAAAAGTTGCCGCAGGTGACTTTTTTTTCCTCTAACATAGCCAGTATCTCTATTTATTGGATATACCCGTTCCAAAGTCAGTCAAATCAAAAACCGACTAACACTAAACTCAAGTGAAAAGAACTAGTACACACGGGTGGATAGAGGATCCAAGCTGTCACCTTGTAATGGTGTCGAATCTGTGCGAGAACAAAATTTTGCAGGGTCACAAGCTACATAACATCAGGAGAGAAAAGGTTGTGTGTATGTGTGAGCAGCGAAATGTATATACACAGAGACAGACAACAAGCATGGAGAAAACATTTGTATTAATAGTGAACAATGATTGCAATGAATTCATATCACATATAAATTTGGCAAACAAAACATTATACAAGAAATACAATTAGTAATCGGTGGTAACCTGCCGCCAATAATACAACATTTAGCAAATAATTTCTAATAGATAGACATTGTCGTTGCTTATCATGACGAGGATGCAATCATGAGAAACTTGAGAAATGTTTCTAGACAAGACATTTCTTTTTTCCCCCGTTTAAAACTGTAGAGATGGGTTTTTCTCAAGTTACAAAATACTGATATATAATTCACAGTTCCACTATATCACAGAGTTTATGATATGTAGGTATTTTGCTACCATGTTTATTATCACCGAGAGTTCCATCTAATACAGGTCGAGCCATTTGGATAAATTCTATGACTGTTTAGGGATTTCCGGCACTTTGACGTAGAACATATTTATGTGTACCATCCTTAAAGTAATATTTTGGGCTTTCTGCAAACTTCATTAGTGAACTATTCCCATCTTACCATTATTTCTGTTGTCTCTGTTTACAGCAGGGTCAAACAGTTAGTTACCTTCTTACCACGTAGCAAATACGTCAATTCCTTCGTTATCATTTTACCATAATGTTTCTTAGTTACTCTATTTCAGTGGATCTGTAGATTTACTTTGTGCGTGTCTGTACTATGTCCATACTTGCTTTCAGTAACTTACGTTTGCTTACAAAAGTTGTTCTTTTCATTGTGTTCATAATTTTACCTACAGCTTGCTTACTGTCATCGTTTTTCTCCACTTCCCGTAATTGTTTGAACGCGTTTCTACAATTAGTGGTCGCAGGAACAATAAGATTCTCATTGTGGTTTGACAAAACCTCCTTGTCGAGTATCAAATTGTATCTTGTAGTGTGGGAACTGCTCCCGTCGGTGCCTTACTTAGGAGCTAGTGTTCCTGTATTCCTCAATGAGTAAGTTGGTGGTGCATTTTCACGTGGATGGGCGTCAATAGTTTTGGTATTCTGGTACCTGGAGGTTGTGACTTCCTTTCTTACTGCTCTTTGCCCATGTTGTGAGTGTTTCGTGATGTCAGGATTGTTTTTTATGTGGGTAAGTACAGCCTGAGTTTGTTGCTGTCGAGTTTGACATATTTGTGGTGTGATCTGACCTGTCTTAGGCGTGAGCACAAACCTTTGTGCTTTTTTACATTTACTAGTGGTTCTTGTTCTTTTCTTGGTCATCTACTTCAATGTAATCTGGGGCTCATCTGCCTTGCTAATGACACTTTTTGTCCTTTTCCTGGAGAGGTAATGTCGGAAATACAGTCCGATCGTCAATCGTTGAAAGCTTGTCCACATGCACATGTTGTTCTTGTGTTAGGTTTGCAACCGAAGCAATTAACTGCGGATGTTTGTTCGATCACTCGATATGGACTGTGATTTAGCCTTATGCAGCTTTCTGGCAGTTCCTTTGGTTGTTGATGAGGTGAATAAATGTACTATAAACTGCCCACCGTAATATGTTTATTATGTTGCACTTTTTATCTTTGGAGTTCTTGTCTCTCAGTTGCTTGCTCTAAATTTTCTTTAATAGTGGAAAAGGACTGTTGTAATCGAAGAACCATGTCTTCGGCAAACTCTGGTATCAGCATATGATCTCTGCATTGTCTGTGAAAGCAGGTGGTGTGGTAGTGTGAGGTCTCGGCCATACATCTAAAAGGCTGGTGTTTTTTGTGTTGATGCATACCTTGCAGTTCTGTGTGCCGACAAGGCAAATGGAATATGCGAGTCCCAATCATTGTGAGTTTTATTAAGTAAACGTGAAAGAGCGTTTGCAAGGTAGCATTTAATCGCTCCACGACGCCATCTGACTGAGGGTGATATGCTGTTGTGGTATGCTTCTTAATACCAAACGTTTAGTAAACTTGTGTGATGGCTCGTGATAAGGAGTCAAAACCTGTGTCGGAAATAAGCATTGATGGGACTCCATGTCGCGATATAAAATATTGCAAGGTTTTTGCTACTGTCTGTGATTGCATGTTTGGCGATGGCTATGCCTCAGGTCAGTGGGTGAAGTAGTGGGTTAAGACCAAAAAATATCTGTTTCCGTTTGGTGTTTGTGGTAGCGGCTCGACAGCGTCTACGGCTACAACCTGTAGAGGGTGTTGCCGATTTGGACCCGCTGCTATGGGGCTAGCTTCTTGGGTTTGTGTCCTCTTCTTTCGACACATGATTTGCATGATCTGATGTAGTTCCAGACGTGTACTCATGCGTGGCCAGTAAAATTGCTCGCGAATTCTGGTGAGTCATAGCAATGCTGCAAAATTTGAGTCACTAGTGTTAGGGGTACTACCAACCGATGCTGTATATCTGTCCTGTGTTTTGGTGTTTTGCTTTGCACATTGTCACCATCCTGCAGAAAAAATAAGAATTGATTTTTTGTTTTGGGTGTTTCATTCTTTAATATTTGTTCCTTAATCTGTTTGCACTATGGATCATAGGATTGATTTAATTTTACGAGATCAGTGATATGCGGGTGTGATGTTATCTCAACAGAACTTAAACCTTGGATTCTTATGTTTTCAACCTGGACAAATAATCTGCAGTTACATTAAGTTTCTCAGGCTTGTAGATGATTTTGTAGTTGATTTATTATGTCATAATCCATCTGGCGATTCTATAAGTGGGGTCTCTTACTTTTAAGGCGTATGACAATCTGACTTGGTCACAATATGTAGCACAGAGACGAAAGGTTTCACATTCTTCTTTTCGTCGGGGACAATCTTTAAATGTCTCGAAGTGGGGACCGTTGCAATTAACATATTTCTTGACTTCTGCAGAACATGTTTACATCATGATTTTCTCCAAAATTTTCACAACGCACAAATTCTCGGTAGTAGCGATCGATATGGCCAAAACGAAGACACTTTTTGCACTGTCGTGGCATATTGAAAAATTCCCTGGGTCGGGGTCGAACATACTATAGCGTAACAAATCTGGAATTTTCATGGTTAAACTGGTAATCAAAATTCTGTCTCGTTATTTTTTCACCGTTGACGAATCTTGTTAATCGTCAAATTTGGTAAACTGGGATTCCTTATGATTTCAGTTCTTCGAATACGGTTTGTAGTGGAACATCGGTGTCCATACTTGCACAGAAAGGTTTAATAAAGTAGAAAGCTGAAGAGATTCCAAGGCACTCAAATGATTTCGTTTTCAGAAGAATCCTCCCGTCTTCAAAAAACTTGATGCATGAAATGTCTTTAGCATGTGTCAATTTTCGCTGAAATTCTCCATGGATGACTTGAGGCTTCTTCCGAAGTTAATTTAGATCTTGTCCTATTAGGAAAATTGAGAAAGCCGAGATTCCCTCATTTGCAGCGATACAAGCCATTTGCCCTTGAGATAAAGCTGACGAAAACAGAACTGACGGATTCTGTTTTCGTCATTTTGAACCTTCATTGGTGCAATATTCATTTCTTGAGATGACATGACGAAACGATACAGTAAAGCTTTGAAAATAAGTAGCTTTCCTCAAATCAGGAAGCTGATAGCGTTCTGAAAAGGCCTATTACCAAATCGAACGCACGAAAAGCGAGCACAGTTGATAGAACACGTCTGTGCGCAACCGCGGTTCAAAAGAAACTCTTGTAAACTTGACCTAATGTTGTAAGTAGGCATCGCGACTGTGATTTCAACATTATCTGTTTACAAATAAGCGTTCTTCACTGTGTGATATACGTTTTATGCTGAATCCAACGGTCTTTGTGTAAGAACTTCTATTCTAGTGCAAATCTCAGCGTAAACTATTTTACTAACTTCTGGGGCATGATTGTGCACTCCACTTGGATTTTCACGTGAATTTGAGAATCACGCCACGCGTTTTACAAACAACGTGTCGACCGTATGTACTTTTCGGTCCTTTTTTGTTGCACTCGTAAACATAATTGTCGAATGCGTGATCAATTCCTTTGGAAGACTTTACTACTTGCATGAAAGCCATCTGGCAAGATATACAAACTATTTAAATTAAAAATGACTGATCATTTAAAGTAAAAACCCCGAAATTTAAAAATTTGCATAGTGGGCAGTACCGTGTATAAAATGTCAAAGTGCTAGTGTTGCCAAAAAAGAAAACATTTCAGGAAAATCTTCTTCCTCTCCACTGCCTCATGAACATAGAGTTGAGAATAAAAGGTAGGAGAGCGGACCAAACTCAACCCACGAATAGAGTCGCTTAGCTGTTAGAAACAAGATTCCGTATTGAGCGACTGTGTTTGCAGCAAAAGACCAGTTTAGTTGGCGCTTAACAACAGTGAAATTCTGTCCGTCATTAAATTCTTCTGTGCAAGATAAAGCAAGTCGAATGAGTTAATTCTTTTTACGCATTTTATGTACTTTATTATTTTGTTTTTACCCTAATATTCGAGTATAAACGTAAAGTAAAATAAAAGTTGCACTCAAATTTGCAAAATGATGATGATTATTATAACTAAATTATTCCCTTCGGATGTGTCGGCCCGTGCGCGCTGTCGTTCGTCTTGCTGGACCTGGCCGCATTCCCCTTCATTCATCCATGGGTTACAAATTCTGAGGACGGTGGGCGCAAGAACATGCACTTCCGTGACGATACGATCAACCAGCCGTTCTCAGGCTTAAGATGAAACCCCTCGTGAATTCGTTGGTTTGCTGAAACTGCCGTGGGTGTCGCTGTCCAGGCATCCCCTTACACCTTATGCGTCTCGTGGCACTGAAAACAGTTCACAAATCCGGTATCCGCGCTCGTGAGCGATTGATGACTGTTGCTTCACCCGCGGCTTTGGTTCTTTTTATCTCCCTCTCTAATCACGTTACACGCTTGATATGCAGATCATCTAAGTCATACGTTACGCTGCGTCATCCCTGCGACTTGCACAATCCCACGATCATTTTTTCATGGTGTTGCATTTTCTATGACCGGTAGTAGATTTGAAATGCGCTTTCTCAAAACCTGTCGTAAATGTAACAAGATCTGTGCCGAGGCAAAAGCAAAAACGCTGCTGAAAGGAGGATGTCGCTTTTTGTAATAATAAAGACGTATGGATCTTCTTTATTAATTAAATGATCAAATGATAAACAATAAAATAAAAGATCAAGATTTTGATACTTTGTTAAACAATTGGCTTTCGTCTATGCGTGTCACATGTCTATGCTGACCGGGGAGTAGCGTCCCTGGGTAGCCTGAGCTTGGCCTAGCATTCTTCCTTTTCTTGCGACGGCCCCTTTCCTATTTTCTCTTCTTTTCTTTCCTCTTCACTATCTTTTATTTTATTGTATTTTATTTTTCTCTTTTTCACCCAAAGGTTTAGCGTCCACGTAGCTATGACCTGCATGGTGAAGGGGGTTATTGCTTCACTTTAGCGTGGCCGCATGTTTGCCGTTTGTGGCGACCCGTGTTGCTGGAAAAGGGGATCCTGGCAGTTGAGGGTCGAGGTACTGTCTTCAATACACTGCTTTGGCCCTGTCTTCACGCTAGACGGGCGTCTCAGTTATGTCCCGGACTGAGGCAACCGGCTAGACGGCGGGTTCCTTTGAGTTCCCCCGGCTAGGGATAACCGATCGTGCGGGTCCGGCAGGATTAATCTTTTTGTTGGCCCAATCGTGAGGGTATAGCTCCTAGCTAGCCCTGGCGCGCTTGCACGTTCCCTTGTAGGGCTCCATGGAGGGTGGGGCCGCCGGGAGCTGAACATCAAATCAAAATGCAAAAAAGCAGTTTATCTTCTCCGAGCGGGGCCTCGAAAAGACCCCGAACCGAATGCTCTGTTACAAATCCGACCGAAAACAACCCAGCACCGTCATTTCTCATAATTCATTCAAATGACCCAGCATTGCGCTCTTTGTCCCCATTTGTTATTTCAAAAGGTATAGTTTATCCGGCACACCGAAATCCATCAAGAAATTGCTCTCCGGAGATTTTCTAATAGAAACCGCATCAACAACACAATCCCAATCCCTCCTTAAGAGTACACAACTTGCTAATATCCTTATCACTGTCACTCCTCATCACACATTAAATACTTCGCGTGGAGTAATTTCGGAAATCGATTTACTCCAAGTTTCCGAAACCGAAATTCAGACAGAACTCGCAAATCAAAACTTCACTGGAGTACGCCGCATATCAATACGCAAGGATGGTCAATATGTTCCAACCAAACACCTTATTCTAACATTTGGAACTCCTACGTTACCAACAGATATAACTGCCGGCTACCTCAAGTGCCCAGTAAGACCATACATTCCAAATCCACTCCGCTACTTCAAGTGCGAACGCTTTGGTCACAATCAGGCTGCTTGTCGTGGTACCACCACCTGTCCTAAATGTGGTCAACCTACTCATGATGAAGACTGTTCTCCGGCCGTTCGGTGCGTGAACTGTCAAGGTGACCACCCAGCATATTCACGCTCGTGTCCTCGCTGGAAACAAGAACAGGAAATTCAGCGCTTGAAGACAACAGAAAATTTGTCTTATTCAGAAGCCAAGAAGCGTTTAACACCTACTCCATTACCCGGTTCTGTTTCCTATGCAGCAGCTGTAAAATCTATGGTTCCTGCAAGTACACAAACAAATGTCAGTTTCCCTCCATCCGTTAACGTCACATTTAACGAAACCTCCAAACCATTGCATGTTGCAAAGAAAAAAATGCATGCAAGCACCCAGACAAAACCCGCTACCACTCAGTCAAGATCCAAAAAAAAAAAAAACTCTAATTCAAACGACACTCATAAAACAAACAGTAAAGGTTTTCGAAAAAAAAAATGTATAAGCAACCAATAAAAGGATTCGTGTCTCACGGTGCACTCGCAATTGAAGAATTAGACCAAGACAACTCCGAAGATGGTATGGATGTAGAAGACTTTCATACCGAAAAATAAAAAAAATTGCTTTACAACGGGAGTCACATAACACTAAGCCGCTTCCGCTGATACATACTAAACCGCTGATACACACTAAACCGCTGATACATAACCAGACCATGTATTACAACATCCTACAGTGGAACTGTCGTGGTTTTCGTGCAAACAAGGACGGTATCAAACAACTTACTTGTTCATGAATTCTTATATGTATGTTTTGCTTTACAAGAGACATTTTTGAAGCCAACAGATGAAGCTAAGATAATACGACACAGCGTGCTTCGCTTTGATCACTTTTCATCCGAGGCGAGAAGTGGTGTCGCACTAATTGTCCCCCACCACATTCCGTCCTCTCCTCAGACGCTTGGAACACCTTTACAGGCTGTCGCAGTACGAATATACTTAACTCATTCTCTCAGAATCTGTTCCTTGTACTTACCTCCGAGTAATCATGTTAATTTTACGGAACTTGAAGTACTTTTTGAGCAATTACAAACACCGTTTCTGCTGCTTGGGGACTTTGATGGACATAGTCAGCATTGGGGTTGCCCTGATGCAAACAGCAGAGGTCGAATGGTCGAGCGTTTACTTACAGACCTCGACTTGTCTCTGCTGAACACAGGAGAAAGCACTTACTTTCATGCTGCTACAAGATTTTTCACTGCACTTGATCTGTCTTTCTTCACTCCGTCAGAGTACTCCCTGTGGACGTGGTCAGTCCGTCCTAACCCAATGGGAAGTGATCATTTCCTGATATTGTTGACTCAATCCACTGCTGAGGCTTGCGGTTTCAAGCGTATACCACGGTGGAAAATTAACTTCGCCGACTGGGAATTGTATCCCTCATTGGTTAACCTGACGAGAGATATGATAGACACACAAAATATTGATCAAGAAGTTTCAAACATTACATCATCCATTCTCCAAGCAGCAAAGTCGTCCATACTCTGCACACCCTCACGATTACCGAAATCTCCGAAACCATGGTGGAACCACGAATGTACCGCAGCCTACAAAGCACAAAGAAAAAAGTTGAGATATTTTTCGCAGGTATCCGACAATAGAAAACTTGCAGCGATTTCAGGGCGCCCGTACAAATGCTCGACGTGTCCGCCGCCGACCTTCGAGACGACATTCAAAGATCTTTGAATTTGTTAAAAAAACAACACAACCCCGTTGAGTACCGTCGAGCCGACGTCATTCGTGAACAAATCAACTTTCCCGTTGTGAAAATTGTTTCGCAACGCAAAGAGGCCGATTACACTACGGCCACGAACAAACCTTACCCTGAATTTTCCGACGTGACGTTCGCCATTGTCGATTTAACGTTTTGCACAAACTACCTGGAGACGTATCTGCGTCTCATTGACGCTTACGACGTCTTGAAACACAACGAGCCACTCCTTGAAAGTGTGGAAACTTTGCTACGTGGGAACACACGGAGCGCTTCGTGCAACATCACATTGATCGCATGGCGTGTCACGCCATCAGGCTGGGCAATATCACCGACAAAACAAAATTACTGGAATTCAGCCCGTTTTACGAGAACTACACGGAATCTGTGCAACTGAACAAACTGGACAAAATTCCTATCTACGATTTTTTCACTTACAAGGTGTTTTTCCTCAAGACGAAAGACGAAGCTTATTATGTCAACATTACGTATAATCTCGAATCCGTGAATAATAAATACATGAGCAATCAAAGATTTGACATAAAACTCGGAGAATCACCTATAGATTATAGCATCCTTTGCAATCCCAACGGTCCTTTTCCTCATAACGAACACCAAGCTTTCTACGTAACGAACGAAGATGACCGATTGGCAGAGCTTTATAGTGACCATCCGCAAAAAATAACCATGTTCAGTGACAATTGCATAAAGGAGTCTCACCCGCCATTACGAGCTTGTTCTCAGGCAACAATTATCGCGACTTCGCAACAGTTGCGTTCTCACCAGTCAGCTACACGTCGACGATCTAGAAGTCCGTCGCGATCTAAAGAAAAATCTAAGTCTCGATCTCGTTTGCCAAATGTTCGCCCAAAATCTCCTCCGCCTGAAACGCCTATTTATCATTCAACCACTGCCCATCAGTCGCTAGCTTGTTCGCCAACGCCATCACCCGAGTTGATTTATTTGTTGTCATCGGATAGTGCCCAAGGTTTTCGTTTCAATTTACGGGATCCTATGTGGCTGAGTGCAAGACAGCAACAATATTGCAAACACGCCGATTCCCTTTGAATTGTTCTCGTAAAACCCTGCGCGTTTACAAACAATCCGACTTTAGGATTGTTGCTTCTTACACGCATGAAAGAGTTTTCGATGCGATGAAAGTCATTCTCCTCTGCAGGATGGAGAGTGTATATCAGATGCTACTTAAAAATTCGCGATGGTTCGGTCCAAACGTAAAAGTAATTAGGTAGAATGCTTCCCTCTTAATGGTCGCTCTGCACTTCAATGGTCTGTTGTGTAACATGGTAGCCGAGAAATGTGATACGTTTCTTTTTCTCAAGAGAAAATCTTAAGTGGTGAGGATTGAAAATTTCGAATATGAACCGAAAATTTTTAGTGTCCTGTGTCGGTTCTATTTCATAAATTAATGCTGAAAGGTCAAATACATTAGTATCGTTTGGGTAATAGTTGTAACACAGTCCGCTGTACGGTGTTATTTTTTCTAATTGCTTCGGTCCAACTGTTTCATGATAACCACATGTTGATACTTTTAAAATTTCAATACCAGTCTTTAAATTTAAACGTGCGTAGTAAACGCAACCTTCTTTACTGATGTACACTCCTGTTTGTTTCCGTTGATCAGAAACGGCTTTGAAATTGGTCGGACACACTGCTTGTAGGCTCAGCAAGTCGGGAACACTTAAATATTTGGTAATAATTTCTGCTATGGTGAGATTAAGTAATAGGAAATCTAAATCCATCTGCCTGCAAATACAAAAATTCAGGTGAAGAATTCGAAATATTGAGAAAAGCAGTTTATTTTTCTAACTTTGAAAACCTGCCGCGGAACTGCGCCAGGGGTTGAAAAAAACTTAAAGGCCGTAATCTACCTTGGGGTTGGTATCCAACGTGATGAAGGCTGGATTTTATCCGACGCGACCTTCGTGTAACGAAGTGACGACCCTGTCATGACTCTGAATGAAAAGTTTTAACTTACCCCAAAAGCTTCACCACTTCTTTGGGGTTGGTATTCAACGTGACCTTCATGAGGGTTGGATTTTATCCGATGCGACCTTCGTGTAACAAAGTAGCGACCCTGTAGCGATCCCAAGGTTTGAATGAAAAGCTTATTTCCGTTAAATGAAAATATCACTGTACTTGCAAGGAGGGAGAAACTCCATGTCATGGAACGAAAGACTCTTAGAATTTGAAGTTAAACTGCGAGGAGCGAGAAACTGTAAGTCCAAATTTCTAAAGTTCTCGTAAAATAGCACCATGAGACCGTTGAAGGCACCTGGCAATTAATTACATGGAGCGAGAAATTTCGTAAGTCTAAATTTCTAAATTCCAAAGTTTAATAATGAAA
>JJRW01S0014637.1:36810-46862 GCA_001188405.1 Loxosceles reclusa | reverse complement strand
TCCACAATCCGTCGTGATCCATCACGACACCTGCTCTTCCCCCAACGAAAAGGATGCGAACCTCCCTGAGATCCTCTCCTCATCCTTCTTCTCCATCCTCTCTCTCCATCATCCTCCTCTCATCTTGGGAGATATCCTTCACCCATCATGCCTTGGGTTCACAAATCTATACTTATCTTACATATACTCATCAAACTATACTTGTTAATATCATATCATTTTTTACAGCACATAAATATTACATTTACACAATGAAAGAAAATCTTGTACTGCATTTTCCGCTCACTTTCCAGCCTGGGTCTCTCGATCGTCTAAGATCGAACATCTAAGTCGATATGCTAAAATCATATTCTACCCTTCATTATAGTCTTAAAGAGTACCCAAACCTATATATTTTTCAAATATTCATCAACTATATCTTAAGCAACCACATCAACAATACATTTAAAATTACAACTTCACAGTTTCAAAGATCATATACCGGAGATATAGGTAGACATATAATAATACGAGATATAATAATAAGAGATACGTAGAAATATACTCATGCTCATGCACACATCCCTCATCATTTTTATGTAAACACATTAATGTCATATTCACATCATAGTTTCGCAATTAAAAGAACCTTAAGTAAATACATTAATACCATATTTAAATCATTGTAATACACTTTCTCTTGATTTATCTTCTACAACATGTCACCAAAGTTGCCGTGCTGAATATAATAAAAAACTCACAATTATGGCAACTAGGACCGCCTTGATCATTCCCGCCATCGTAGTTATTCGCCCGAACGGGTTCCAGAAGTACCCTACACCAGCACTGTCTCTATGATGGATAATGTTCATTAGGTAACTGGCGTGCCTTGGGCGTAAGTCCAGATGAGGCTCGGTTAGGCAAAAGTCCACCCTTTTGCACCTCTTGGTCCCACTTGCCACCAAACACAAGGTATCGCTGATACACCGGACTTCGCTGCGCAGTTCCACTGTTATGGGTCTCATTTCCACGTTCAACTTCACTGCTTGGGTAATTGCAGTCGCCGCTCCAAGTCTGACGGCAACCATCCCCGTTTCGCACGTGGAATACGCATGAAAGGTTACCCGAGCTAATGGTTTGCAGCTGTAACATCCTTCAGCACTCACTGGAGCTTCTCCGAACTCAGGGCACACCGTAGCTCGACTTGTAGAAAACTGGTACCCCGCGAACTTAAGGGCAATTGTGACGGGCGCCATGTGTAGGAGAGTCGAGGAAAGTGTTCCCTCGCCGTCTACTTTCATCAAGTGGAATCCCACCGCCTTCGGCACCCGATTCGCCTGGTCCGCCGTCACTTGTAATAAGTAGCTGTCCCTCCGGGAACAGTGGATATTATCTTCGTACACTGTACATTTTACTGCCATTTCATCGAAGATAAAATCTTTAGCAAGCGAATGATTGGCCTGCACATCTCCAATCTCTGTTGCCCGAGGTCTGCCTGGAGGAGCACACTCTTCCACATACGCCTCCGTAGGGTCTCCGACTCGGCTGATCAAACACGAGCTAGGGTATGATGTCGGCTGATCGTAGGCCCCTATTACTCGCACCTCGATGCCTTTTGTCGTTGTAGCTCTTCCACGAACTGTCAACACTTCCCGTGTTTGATTAACAGATTCTATCAGTTCCAACTGATAGGCACACGTGTAGCTATTTAATCTGCGTACCTCATACGTCTTCATGTAGTCCGGTAAAAAGTAACACCTTTAGTGCAAGCACGCTTGACTATCGAGCACAAAACAAGGAGTTGATCCACTATCTGTGGGAACACATCTTTGATATCCCGCGTAACTCATCGCTTCTCTTGTTAGGGCCCTGAACTTTATATTCTGAGTGGATTTTGGCCCATTCGTGCACTCATCTCCCAATTTACACAGTTCTGGGTCCGTCGGACAGGCGGGTTGCGAGACGACACGTAACTCTACAGGGAAGGTAAAGTAAGATTTCACCGTCTGTGTGTGCCATGCACATTCAATTGCTTCCAGTTTTACTGATATTGATACCTGATTTTTCTCTTCTTCATCTTGTAGCCACAAACAACTTTGGTACCCAATATTATCCAGGGTTATTTGTACATTCGTGTTTAGTTTGCAAAGCCGGCCACCATCTGTTTCTTTACAGTCCTCGACCTTGCTCGCTACGATCATGATCTGTGTACTGGGAAGACCCAGGTAATATTAGGGTCAACAGAGCTACTGCCAGTAACTGTTTTTTCACATCAGCTCCTGCTTCATCTCTCTCCATGTATTGATGGACATTTCGAGCGGCTGCTCTCACGCTCTGGCCTAACCTCGCTCCAGTGGCTAAAGATAATCGAGCTCCCCCTCTCATTAGTCTAATGAGCTGCCAAGTAATTAGGTAGGTAGCTCAAATGGTGCCTACGATGAGGCTCATCACTGACTTGACATAGACGATCATAATAACACTTATCAGCATGGTGACACACTATATCAGGTAAGCTAATATCTTCGGCAGACAATCCACGTTTCTTAACAGTTCCAAACATAATACACACTGGATACGTCTGCAAATTTTGCTTCCTGGCACATGAATAGTACCCTTGATTGTTTTCCCTCTAACATCTATGAACACAAATGATAATTTCGCCTGTGTGAAAAGTAAGTCGGCTGGCAGGGCAATTTGCAGCTTTTCTGCCTTTACTGCTTAAATTCTTTTCTGCCTTAATACTCTCACAATCAAAGTCCCCGGAACAGACAAGGTCATTATTGGCTCTGCGAAGGATACTCTGAGCCCTCTCTCTTGAAATGTGGCCTCACCGTCTTCTTCTTCCAGGCTTATGTTCCGCGGGCACTTCCTTCCACGCACACATATGGAAAGACACAATGAGCGGATCTTCCACTTTCCTACCTTGTGAGATATGAAACCACTTCTGTTGCGCTGCTTTCAGTTCACAGTAGCACGTTGCGTTCACATCACACCGCAGTCGGCTGCAGTACTCTGCACTGCCCGCACAAGGCCGCTCAGACGAGCAGACACAAGGAAAACCCTGTTGGTTGCATATGATGACTTGAGCATCACCGCTGGGATCCTCTACGATCTCCGCGAACAGTCTTTCCACAGGTATTAATTCTTTTTGCTCGACCCACACATAGGACGCCCATCGTTTTACGCATCCAGTACAATGCTTTGCTAAACAGTTCTCTTCCGGCAGTTCCATTTTGCTCATCTCTTGCCTAGTCAGATGACGGCAGCTCGGTACTGTTTTTATTTCACACAGTTCCGTGTCCTTCACTGCTTGCACCGTCACACAAATGGCAAGCACAATTATCCACTTCAGCACTTCAACCTATATACATGGGTAAGCATATTGTCATTCTCAGCCCTCCTATAGGACCAACTTACATAACTTCTTAAGTTTTCTACACCTTTCTTTAAAGGCTCTACTTTACTACTTTTTCTTCACACTAAAATACCTGTTTCTATAAGTAATTTTGTATTTACACTAGTACTCTATATTATGATTGCATTACTATGTAATAATCTTAACTACTTACTTCCATTCACACATATACATAACAACCTGTACATAATTTTCAGTAATAATACTTATCGCATTCTTCCGCTTTCTCCCCTTTTTCTTTGAATTCATGCCTGTACATGTGGTTTCACTGCCTGTTTCTTTCAACCTCCACCCCCTTCCCTCAACCTTCCGCTTGTTTTTTTTCTTTTCAAGTTCACTCGCGCTCCTCGGAGGCGGGGGGTGTGCGAAGCTCGCTTTTTCCTCTTCTCCCCTGTCGCTCCTTCCGAAAGTGACGTCATTGGAGGTTCTCCTCTGCCAGAAATTTTACCTTGGGACAGCGGCTTCGCTTGGCGGGTCTCCGCCCCTTGGTCACCCACTTTTATACATATATTTTTCTTTGCGCTTCAGCCTTCTACATTACATTTAACATATTTTCATGCCATACATTTGTTTAACACGTTCTAGTAATATTTGTAACACTGTGTCATAATTTTCATGCATTTGCTCGTTCTCAAATAAAATCTTTCTTAATCTCCTTACTTGTGATTCCTGTCCTCCCACATCTCAGACCTACGCTCACGTTCCCTATCGCATCCTGAATTTGAATTCCTTCATTTTCAAAATCCCCTGTGGCCAAACATTCATTCTCTATTTTGGGAATTCATGTAGGCGATTTCTTTGTGAATAGGGTCCTTCCTTTCTCGGGACCCTCCCTCTCAATCTAGTATTCTCTCCTCTTTTCTTTCGTTTTTCTGTAGCTGCGCCTTTAAAGAATCTTATCTCTTAATAGTAGGTCTTTTAACTGGCGGATCAATGGTTCCTCAGCTGGAGCCGTCACAACATTCACCGATGTCGATATTATTTTTTCCGCTAAAACATCAAGAAAAGTTTTCTGAGAGGGTTGTGAAGGGCCCAATTTTTCCAGTAACATCGAGATGGGATCCCTATTATTTTGAGACTGCACTTCACGCTCAGTGACTCCTGCAACTCCCTATCCGGCAGTGGAGTAACATTTTCTCCGTTTCCCTCCACCGATGCCGCCGCTGTACGCACCATCGCATACCTTGGACGTAAATTGTAACGATGGCCTTCACTTTGTTCTGGTTGCTCTGGGCTGGGAACATATATTTCTGTCTCTCCACTCTGATCTGACCCTGGACTGCACGGTACCTCTTCTCTAGGTCCCTCGCCGGGCGCCATGCCCTCTCTCTGCCTTTGCAAACCCCCTGAATTTCTTAAGTACATCCAGCTTAGGTCCTGCTCTTCTTCCTCTGCGCTCGCCTCCACACTAAGCCTACCCCCTTCTATTTCTTTTGGGCTAGTCTGGACTTCTCGTTCCTCGATACTATCCCCTTCATCGATCACTTGCAGATAAGGTTTCCTCAGTTCCCTTTTTATCAACCGGTCGACATGAACTACTTGCGTCTTGTGTGGTTGATCAAAATGCTTCACTTCAAAATTTACTTCCCCTATCTTCCTGATAATCCGATAAGGTCCCTGCACGTTTTTAGCTAGTTTCCTCGACTCGTGTGGGTTAACTCTCGGGGTGTATAAATACACCAAGTCTCCAACTCTAATCTGCTTATCCACTGCTATTTCATCCCTAATTTTTTCTTGTTTCTCAGCAGCTAATCGTAAGTTCTCACCGACTACAGCGTAAGCTGTGTGAAATTTTTTCTGCATATTCTCACCAAATGACTCATGAGAATAATACCACTTCTCACCTTTTTGCCACAAATTGTGGTGTAAACGAAGATCTCTCCCGAGCGCAAGGAACTGAGGCGTGTCGCCGGTAGACGAATGAATCGCATTGTTATAAGCCATTCTGACATGTGACAACACGTCATTCCAATCGTAAAAACTGTTCATCAATGCTGACATTGCCTGAGTCACAAATGCATGTGACCGCTCGATAATCCCGTTTGAAGCAGGATGATAAGCACTACCCATGTGGTGTTCAATTCCAAATTTTTTCATGGTTTCTCTAAATAATTCTGAAGTAAAGGCAGTCCCTCGATCGGATTGTAAATAAAGAGGAAAACCCCATCTTGTAAAAACCTGTTCTACTAATGCCTTTATAATAACTTCC
Organism: Loxosceles reclusa; assembly: GCA_001188405.1. Taxonomy (NCBI): domain Eukaryota; kingdom Metazoa; phylum Arthropoda; class Arachnida; order Araneae; family Sicariidae; genus Loxosceles; species Loxosceles reclusa. The sequence goes on along the minus strand of JJRW01S0014637.1, from coordinate 41,259 downwards.
GATTGAAGTGTTCGGAACCGCAATCAATTCTAAATAACGCGTAAAATGACAAATCACAGCTAAGATGTATGTGTTTCAGTTCCCGCTAATTGGGTATGGACCTGTAAAGTCCAAACTAACATAAACAAATGGAGAGTCGGGAATTAGATTTCTCTGCATGGGTGCTTATTTTGGTCGAACATGCCCCTTCACTTCAATACATGTTGTACATGAATTAACATAATTCTGAGTGTCTGCGTACATACCAGGCCAAAAATAAAATGACTTTAGTCTAAGATAGGTTTTCTGAATTCCTTGGTGGGCCCCAGCGACGTCATGCGTTAATTCTAGGGCTTTTCTTCTTAATGCAAACGGAATGATCAAACGCTCTAGCAACTCTTCTCTCCCTTCCGATAAGCTCTCTCCAACGTGCTTAAGAATATCATCTTGATCTAAAAAATATGCATCCTTCATCCTGTTGTTCGAGTGGGGGCGAGAACCCTCCAACTCCTCAATTAAAGGCCACAAATGTTCATCCCCTCTCTGAGCCTGTTTTATTTTCTCCTTATCTTCCAAGTCTCCCGGCGACGTAAATAGACCCTGTTGTGTCCACTCTGTTTCATTCCGCACTGCCGCCACTAGCATGCTCGCTTCATTTTCACCCCTTTGCATTGCTTTTTCCTGCACCAGCTTTTCATACACTTCCTGAACCTGGCCATTTTCTTCACATCTCGACAGGGAATCATAAACGATATTTAATCTCCCCTGTATATGGGTGGCTTTATACGCATATTCTGATAAATTAAAGCCCAACGAATTAACTTTGCAGAAGGATTCTCCAACTTCAATAAATACACCAGAGCTCGACAGTCTGTCTGTAATTCAAACTCTCTGTACAAAATATAATGTCTGAAATGGTGTAAAATCGACATAATTCCATTTAACTCTAATTCTACTGCTGAGTATTTTTGTTGTGTAGGAGTCAACTTTTTTGAGTAATACCCTATGGGCAGCAAATGACCCTGGTTATTTCTTTGAGCTAAAACTCCCCCTATCGCAACAGAACTTGCATCAGTAGTCACTACAAATGACTTTACAAAAACCGGGTAAATAAGAATTGGAGCTGTAGTCAACAGCCTTTTCAGTTTCTCAAAAGCATTCTCACAACCTTCATTCCAAATAAATCTTACATTCCTTTTTGTCAAATCTGTTAATGGTTTTGTTATCTCTGAATAATCTTTTATGAAAGTTCTAAAGAAATTTGCCATCCCTAAAAATCTTTGTAATTTTTTCACTGTTGTGGGGCGGGGCGATTTTGTGCTTGCTTCCATATTTTTAGGGTCAGGGCGTGCCTCTGTCTGATCTAACAAATGCCCTACTTAGGGCATTTGTTAGATCAGACACCTCTTCATGAATTGACACTTTTTTGGCGATAACTTGAGGTTGCATTCCCGCAATCTCTGTAGCAACTACTCTAATCGTTTTAAGTGTTGGCCATAGGAGTCTGATGTCACTAAGAGATCAGCCATATAGCACTAACCCATATATCATAGCATCTGCCGTTCTCTGAAAGACATTAGCACTATTTCTTAACTCCATGGGAAGGCGACAGAAAGCATACGACCCATATTCAGTGACAAAGGTCGTCTTATGAATATCAGCTGGATTTATAGGGATTTGCCAGAAAGCTGAGGTAATGTCCAGACTCGAAAATAATTTACTTCCTGCCAAATCTCCAATTATATTTGATATCAAAGGTACTCGATAATTATCTGGGACTGTTACAGCATTCAATCTGCGATAATTTACTACTAATCTGAGTGTACCGTCCTTTTTTCTTACGAGAATCACTGGAAAACCGTAGGAACTGTCGGTTCTTTCGATAATTCCAGCTCTTTGTAATTCATCTAACTGCCTCTTTAATTCCCCTTTTAAAGCCTGCGGAGTTTTGTAGGGTTATAACCTAATTGGAGTATCGTCTGTCAAATCTATTTTGTGTGTGTATAACCTAGAATATCCTAATTCACTAGTAGCTCGCGCAAAACAGTCAGCATTTTTAAACAATAATTTTTCCCACTCTCTTTTATGATCTTCGTCCACCCCTGATAAGTCAAAGTCCTTTCCTGATATAGGCGGTAACTTTTCCTTCTTCACATCAATTGTATCTGTATCTTGAATTACTTCTATTGTGACAACTGTCCTTTTTCTATTCAACACTACATTTGTGGTTCCCATGTTCCTTAACACAATTGGTATCCTCCCATCACCTCTCACTAGACCCGTGTACGCCACTGTATTCAGTCCTAACTTCTGTAGTTTTTCATGAGGAAACACTATAACCTCTTTTCCTCTAGCCATTCCTTTCCTAGGCTTCAAATATAGCACCTTCTGCTCTCCCTGTGTGATCCGAACTCTGTTTGGCATGCAGACACAGTTTTCCCTTTTAACTACAGTGACTGCTACTGATTTTCCTGATCTTAGTGAAATTTTTTCTCTGAGATTTTTTCCTTTCAGCACCCCTTCCTCCATATCCAACACCAATTTCTGGGTTCTTATAATAGGTCAAATCCAGCAATACACTCATAATCCCCACCTAATGAATATTTTGTCACTATCATTTTATGACGAAAATATTTTTCTTCTATTTCTATGGGTTCATAATAAGGCATCAGTTTCGAGCCTAGACCCATTTACTCCACAAACCTGTAAATCAACATTAATAGCTGTCCAATTCTTTCCCTACGAAATTCTTTTGAAAGTGTCAGGTGACAATAAACTCACTGCAGCTCCAGAATCTATTAGTACTCTAAAGGTTTCGCCTCCTGATTTTACAGTTATTATCGGCAATTGATGTGCTAGAGTCCCGCCTACTTACATGATTCCTTAATTTCTTCTGTGGGGGACACGATTTATTTGTTCTCGTGTCCCCCTTTGGTAGTTTAAAAAATGATTCCTCCTATCTCCATTCTGAATAGCCCCTTGCCTGCCTAATTGCCTTAATTTCGCACAATCCCTAATAAAATGATTTTCACTGCCACAGTGAAAACATACCGGGTTTCTGTTAGCGGGCGCGCGATAAACGGTTTCCCGGGGCCGCTGTGCCTGAGTACGGGTCGCCGCTGGTCGGTTCGCTCGGCCTCCGGCTTCCGATCTCCTAATCATCCCTTCTTGCGGGTGCGTAGGAGCTAATTTCATCTGTTGTATTTCGTTTTGAAGAGCACAAACTCTATACTCGCTTCGTTCTAGCTGTTCCATTAAAATTTTTACAACATCATCGGAATTATTATTCTTTACAACTGAGACCGGAGCTCGGTCTAAAATCATCCGGTTCGCTTCTTGCAATAACGCAATTTCTACGGCTTCGCGGAATGTGGTCGGATTTCTGCTTAGAACTGCACTTTGCAAGTTCCTTGATAAACCTGAGATAAAATTACTCAAGCTCATTCTGTCCGCCAGGTCCTGAACTCCAGGCTCTGACAGCGCTGATCCCTGCAAGAACCCTGTCGCCAGTGATTTCAACCTAGATACAAAACTGTTTACGCTTTCCCCTTCCCTCATTTTACAATCATTTAATCGCTGAAGTCTCACTACCAGAGGGTATTGTTTTTCAAAATAATTTATCATTGCCTGCCTGAAGGTCTGATAGTTCGTTTCTCTTCTCACCCCCTGGTCATTCGCCAAAAATTCCGATGCAGGTGAACGGATTTTACATTTTAATACTATTAATTTTACCGCCTCGGTCCATCCCGCTAATTGGCATATTTAGTCTATTTTTTCAACAAATTGGCGCACCGTGTATGTTAAATCTGAGCCATTAAATGGATTTATTAGGCTTAGGTAAGGCGCTATGTTGTGTGCGGGCGCCCCATTGCCTTCCGGCGCACTCCCCGCGTTTCTAACGACATTTTCCCCTCCTAATTATTCTTAATTTTGACCCCTGGCACACTTTTCTCTTATATAACAATTGTCATGCACAGATCAATATGTATATCTAACAACTTCTCACATTAAAATAAGTAGTCAAATATAGCGCACTTATAGTTTAAGTTCAATGTTAAACCATTATTTATAATTTTCACATTTATTTCAACAGTTGCTTAAACCTATCACTGTGAAAAATTTACTCCTTATTCTTCCTTGGAAGAAACCACTTGATACCCGTTATACACTAATGATCAATTTATATAGGTTATTCATTCAAACCAATTATTCTAGATTATATGTCTGACATTCATACAGGTATATATATATCATTTTCATATCGTTTTATATCATTCTCTATATATATTACATCAACAGCCTTAAGACTATACTTTTGTTTGTTTGTTTTTTAAACCTGTGGAATTAAGAATCTTATGCATTTTCTCAACATGTGTTACTTCTAACACCTTGTATAAAACTTATTGTATTACTTTGAACATCTTATGTAAAATTTATCATGTTACTTTGTGTGAACATCTTATATAAAAT
>JJRW01S0014592.1:21905-33614 GCA_001188405.1 Loxosceles reclusa | reverse complement strand
GTGCATTATATGTTAAATTAGAATTGGTATTGCAAAAATTATAACCTAACGTCGAAACGTACATGTTTGACAAAATCTCGAAAAACTACTGAAGCTTTATTTAATGACTGTGAGAATAAACAGTCAAACACTTTTGATATTATGTTGAAGCAAAGTGCTCAAAATACTGATTTAGCCGGTTGCAGACCTAAAGACCATTGTGTCACACGAACAGGGTCAAACACCAACATGATATTATATAACTACAATTGAAATGAAATCATTACAAAAAAACAGGTGGCACGGACAAGTCGGACCCAGCTCGGGCCTATTCTGTTTCCCCCCCGGTGGACTACGAATAGTAAAGGCGAAAAAGATAATTGTAGATATAGAAGATTTACTCATCTGCTCATGTGATATTCATTATATTGTATAAAATAACGGAAGAAAATTAAAAAATTAATAAAAATAAGGAACTGATTTTGGTAAATACTTACCTGGCGACGCCATGCAAAGCCACAATTACCGATAAGATAGACGCAAATACTTGTGCCTATAAACGGTAATGCTGTAGATTTATTAACTTACTGTTCTCATTTATGAAATTCAAATACGCTTATATTATAGGAATTACTTAAAAAAATTTCGTTATGTGGCTGTAAGAAAATTCCATAATTGAAAGCTTATTCGTCAACAACTAAAAGCTGTGTTGTGGTATCCCGAAGGCTTCTGTATTTAGAGCTATGCAATCCAAAGAGTACTATGAATGATGTAACATACTCTCGCCAAAACTCTTATTTATGTGGCATATATGTTGTGCAAGGTGGTAATGAAATGCGTTTGACGATATACGAGGCCCTAGCAGCCGCCCGTTCAACGAAATCGAATGGCATTTGAGATGAAGGGATTTCAAAGTATGCGCTCCAGAGTGAGGAGACGAAAAACAATAACGAGCCATCACGATTATGATTACGTCGAGAATATCTCAAAAAATTCAAATTAAAACACCCATCTTTATGCTTTGTAAAGTGATCGGCGCAGTGGAAAAAAAACATGAATGGCTTCTGCCGGGAACCTGTAGCACGAAAAGCGCCATCGCAAAACACAGAGAAAAATGCGGAAACAACCAAAAGGACAGAGAAGAGACAGAACAGCAAAACGTTTTGTTTCACATATGTTTCACGTGCTTGCCTTCACACACTACGTCACTTTGCATGTAAGATACGGTGGATAGCAATGCCAAGAGAACTTTATTGAACCTCACGTCTAATGGCATCTTTCAAGTCAGATGCAGTTTGTGAATTCGATGTGTACACATTGGATTCAAGAAATTCCCAGAACCAGAAGTCAGTAGGAGCGAGATAGCACTTATGGCTATTCTCAGCGTCTGACTCAATAAAATTAGTATTGCGGCGTCAATCTCCTTCGATCAATGTCTCAACCCGAAACATTTTCTATGGTGCCATGGCATGATGGACCAGGTCTTGGGTAATCTCTGCAGCTAACACATCTTGCCCTGAAACGTTTACACCATCGTTACACAGTGGCTGTTCAGTATGTCCTCCTGATACACGGCGATATATTTAGTGACGTGTGACGCCTTCTAGAAACGTCAAACCACTCTACGCTGATTCATTTTTGTAGCATACATTACAACAGTAAAGCACTTCGTAGAATAAGAGCTTTCTCTTCACTGAGTCACTCACGCGATTGGTAACTCCGTGAACGAAACCATTTGGACGTGTGAATAATGAACTCACTTGACTCGATTTGATAGTTATTATGATATTTAGGACCAGGATAAACACTTTCACAAAGTTGGTGTTAATAAGCTAATAGAGGGAAAAACTTCTACTCACGGGTATATATTTTAGCATTTAGTCATGTTACTATCGTGAATATTGGCTCATTGTACGTTGGCAAGATTGCGTGATGCAAGAACAGATGAATACTAGATGTTATTAAACAGATTGATCAGTACTGTTAATATAAGCAGAGAAAGAATAGTGAGTTCGCTGTTAGAAATAACCCTAAATCCATGGTTGGAAATCATTGAACGTTTTTGTGAATATTCTAGCACAGATAGAGAAATTAGAGAATTGATCGTGAGCTCATCTAAATTTTAATGGGGATAAACTGAGTACAAGTGCGATACGTGTGACATTTCTAATTGAAATAAGTTTTCTAAAACCTCATTAGCTGGTTTCTGCAGTGTGCGAGATCTAAGATCAGCACTTATAATAGCATTTAAGATCTAATGATGCAGCTAATAAGAAGATCTAACAGTGCGCATCTAAGATCAGCACTTATAATAGATCAGCACCATAAATGGAAGAAGGTTTGGAACTGTTGGAAGCCCGATGTTTCTTATACGGAACGAAACTTTTCTTATCTGGAGTTTTTGAAGCCAACGAAGAGAAAATACCATCCCAGCTTCTGAAACGTTTTCAAAGTTGAACATTGTACATTTTCGTCTTTAGTGAGTGTAAACGCATCGCCTGTGCAACGACTTCTATTTGATGATTTTGGCCTGTGAATTGAAAACTTAATTGCTTTTTTTGTAGATTATTTTCTTAAGATCCCAATTATTCACGGACTGAATTATTTTCTTCAGAAATGGTCTGAACCGGATACCTTGCTTTCTTTGACCAAGATTTATATGCGAAGCTATCTGAAAGAAAGAATCCTTGTACTCCCCTATACCCCTCTGCTCAGCTCTATGGAGAAAGTTCTGCAGAAGATTATTTCATTGCTTTTCCATTTATGGTCTAGATGCGTTATAAGAGTGTGTGTCAGATGATATATATGCCACACTTTTCTCGAATGCCTCATCTTGAAAGCACTCCTTATCAGTCTTCTCCACCAACTCTATATATAATACGAGAGGTCTTTCTTAAATAGATTCATTAGGAAATACTTTCCTCAGAAAAGTATTTCCTGTCTCAGAAAAAGCAACTCTCGACGATGTTGTTAGCACAAATATTATCGAAACACATTGTCTACAGCTGTTTTTAAAAGCTCCGATTCGATTTGATTACTCCAGGTTTTATCGAGTCTAGCTTCGAGATCAAAAGAACAATTGTAGATGGTTTGCAACAATAAATATATGTGCTAACTACATAGTCGAAACTTGGTTTTTTGTTTATAATATACACAACGCGGTAAAGTCAGTCTACGGTATCTCCTGTCGCTACACACCCTCTTCCTGTGGTAAAAGCCAACAGCTTCTCACACGCAGGATAATGTGAATTATACTATGTTAATTGCCACCACGTGGACTTTCATTAAGTAGTTCCGGTGCAATATGTTATCTCAATCTTCTCATTTTCTTAAATGGAAAAAATGAGAAAAGTTTTATTATTTATCAAATTTCTTTTTCTGAATAAATTATGGACGTTTGAAAATTCATGGAACAATTAGTAAGATTTTGTTTCCCCGTAAAAAGAAATATAGCTGGCTTTTTTTTTTCTCTTTGACTGCCTAAAAGTGTGCTAATGTGTTTAGTGTTTTTAGAAAAAGGTTATCTGTGTATGTGTACGTGTGTGTGTATTGGTGTGGCGTGTCGTCTTGGAGTAATTGCATTGGGGTTTTTGACGCAAGAAAATTAACAATGGATATTATGTAAATTTTTACTTTTTATGTGACCTACATATATGATAATGTTTCCTTAATATAGAATGATTACACGTAATTAAGCATAAGGCGTATTAAAACACGTTTAATTTCTGTTCCACAGAACTGATTCGAATGGAACTTGATATACATGATACTCAGATTATGGAAATAAGAGATTTATGGTGAGAAATATGGTTAAAATTCCCGTCATGAAAAGGCCCCGTGGAAAACTATATGGCACGTGTAAAAATGTTTATTACTAGAATAGAATAGAATTAAATTTTACAATGCTGTGTTATATTTTCGAGATCCCATTTTGAAATCTTAATACTGCAACATGAACTGCCGCAACAAACATTTCATGAAAAATTTGGTAGATATGAAGCGTTATACAGTGGCCATCAGCGCCGACCCTTTAATTCCAACCTTTGCGATTCGAAACGGATTTATGTTCTGTTCTTCTTCGCGGAGGACACGTGTTGTTGTTGTTTGGTGGAATGCATGTTCTCCATTGTTTTGTTTCTCTGCGTAGAAAAAGGTTTAGTGATTCTAATGTTGGCCAACTTACGGGTAGTTATTCCCATTGTCATTTCATTCAGATCTATTAATCTTAAAGGAAAAATATAGTACGGATTTTTAAATTGTCGTTTAGCTGTGAAGACTTTAGATGTGTCCTACTTTTTTTAGATTGAGCGGAACTGTTTTTGTTCGTTAGAACGAGGAAAAACGTACAGTGTGAGTCTAAATTGTTTTTACAAAATAAGGGGTGTGATAGTACCTATCCAGCGCGGAGTAATAGTGACCATTGAGCATACGGTCGCATTCCACTCTGTGAGGCAGAAAAGAGTAAAGTGGAAACGTATCGAGCATGAATATGTCATCGCTCTGGCGTCGTTAGGTTTGCAAATGTACAGTGAGAAGAAACAGCACAGTAGGGTCCGTAGACAGCCACTCAGATCATCCATTATCTTTAAAAACGACACAACATACCGTATCTTCTTAGAACAAGTGCTTCCCATTTTGTTGCAGGCTGTTCCGCTCGCATTCCAAAGAGATTTGTGGTTCATAAAAGGATTGTTAGGGATCTCCATTGTGTGATTCTCTATTGCGTTCCATTGTGTGAATCCAGATGAAGCTCCATTGTGCATCTTTATGCACAATGGAGCCCCAGCACATTTTTACATCACGGTCAGGCACTTCTTGAATACCACATATCCTGCGCGATGGATCGGATGTGGCGGATCTGCGGCTTGGCTTCCTCGCTCACCGGGCCTCAACCCGCTGAACTATTTCTTCTGCAGGCATATGGAATCTTTAATGTACGAAACGCCTGTGGACTCCGCTGAGGATCTCCTAGCAAGAATCGCTGTTGCCACAGACAAAATTAACACAACACTCGGAACGTTCGAAAGAGTGCTCCAGTCATTCCTTCGCGGGTGTGAACTGTGCAACGACATGTGTGGCCGCCTCTTTGACCACTGCCTCTGAAGTTTTCGCTGATCAATAAATCAGATTGTGCAAATTTTGTTATCGTTCCCAACACTATTCTGAGTTAATGTGGAAATTCCAATTTTACTCCTTTCTTCTTCACAGAGTGGAATGCTACCCTATGTTCCATCGTCATTTATTGCTCTTCTGGATGGGTACTATCACCCTTATTATTTTGTAGAAACAATTTAGATTCACAATGTACAGAGACTTCAATGAAGAAACGTCTGTCAGTTGCTAGGCACATATATAATACGATGACTCCGCTGACTGCCTACCTAATTTGGTCGAGCGGTCATTGCAGAACTGACAGATTACTGGTTCGAACTCCTGCATCGGCAAAAGTGACTTGTTACATAGTATACGCTTGAAGTATGCTGTCGCTTTCATTCGTTCCGCCAGAATTTTCATTTGTTCCTGCAGAAGCAAACCTTTTTGTTGCCAATCCGAATACACACGTCCCTGATACGCTGGGTCCTTCAAGAAACTCCAGATCTAGAAGTCAAAAGGATTTAGTTCTCATCATCTATAGGAAGGTTTCAAACTCGAAAGTTCAGATGAATGACAATTCTTCAGTGAAATTGCCGCAATTGACTCTTTTCGATAAAACTCAATCTGAGCATTTGTTACATTAGGACGGTGGCATCCAACATTTCACGTTCTCTTAATGACAGCATAACATCCTGTTCCAGGATCGATTTTAACGTCGTTACTCTGCACTTCAAAAGACCCTGAATTTTTATCCCCTCGAAGGAGAATAGACCGACAGTGACATTACCATTGAATGCACATTATGCCGTTACATATGCCAATTCTCACAACTGTTTTGAACTGCATTATGATTTCCCTATCACCATGTGCATCAATTTCCGACGTGTTGAATTATCTGTTTAAGTACAAATGCACTTAGTGCATCTACGGGATATGCAATTGCCATCGTTCATTGACTTTCATTCGCGAAAACAAAGTAATAAGACGAAACCGAGACATTGAACTTTATCTGGCGGAAATTACTGCTGTTCCAATTGGATCTTGTAGATGTAAAACTGTAAAATTCACAGAAATAAATTTTCCTTTCATTATTGTTCTTTATTGGCCTACGACTCATTAACGGAGTGTTAGAAAAACTGTAATATCTTACGCATTTTCACCAAGGAATGTGTAATTCCCCTTAAACTGCTTGGGTGTACTTTTATTGAAGTGCTTGAAATCTTTGAAGTTGTGGCAGCAGAATCATTCATCACACCCTGCGCAATTTGACTTCGCCCTTTCCTGGTGATACCAAAATTACCGGTTGCTTGAAACCTAATGATCTTTTACCCCAAATTCTGAATGCCTTCTCTTCGTAGATCTTTCTTGCGACGATTACCCTGAGTGCGGCTGTGGAATTGTTAGCATTCTGATAAAGCAGTTTATCTAAAGCAGGTGTTTATTGTTGTCAATTGGGCATAATGAATCAGGACGAAAGATTTTATGCAGTGGCCTACGTTATTTTTACAAAATTCCAACGTTGCATAAAACACTTTAAAGCAAAGTCATCTGCTAGATAGGAATTAAACTCTTTTTTCCCATCGAAAATCTTTGGCTCATGAACAGAATATTAAGTACAGCAAGTTTCAGTGGAATATGCTCAATAGAACCGGAACTACACGTGTCCGAGTACCGTCAGTTGAATTATATAACCCCTCTGCATTTGTTATGAAGACAATGAAGGGTTTTGCGCTATTCAAACATTAGGCAGTGTCGGAAAAACTGGGAAATAGCTTGCACCATAACTTCGTTGTCTGAATCTGTGAGCATTGTTTACCAAGAGACATCCATGTCTAAAGCAACATTTACATTCTCTTGTTTTACTAAATCTCTGTTCAGATTAATTTTCAATAGTGACGCAGAGGTCTGTATTTGCATTTTGCGAATTTTTTCAATTATTGTAAAGACATCTTAGACTGAGTGCAGTGATAGTGGAATCGATAGTGATAGTGGTAACAATTTTACACGTTATTGCTAAATCACAGTTGAAACAGACGAAACGGAAAATCGTAATAATCCAACCAGAAGATTTTAAATTTCTCTGCGGCTTGCAGCCGTTTTTTTCTTTTTTTATCTTCTGATTTGTGTTCATGAGTCGAAATTCGCAGCAGCCTATTTACGCACAAAATTCAGCAAAAATCCAGTTCTCTCTCTAGTGTAGAACGAGGGTACGGTCGTTCTTAGTGAACCTCTTGCTGGCGCATCTTTAAGAGCCTCCCCGCCCTTACATACCCCCAACATCATTGGTCTCGTTAGTCAATACCGCAATCTTCATTTCGGACATCGGAATCCCTCCGGGGCAAGTACGTTCAAGACATAGGTAGAGCAGTATAAAAAAGAAAGAAAAAAAAACATATGAAGTTATGTCAAAGTTGAAAGAGTGTGGTTCTATGTTTGTTAAAATTCTGGGAGAGTTCTCTCAAGTGGAGCTAGACGTCGGTAGCAAACATTCCATCCGCCTGCCGTATATTTTATCCTCCGTTTTCTGACACAGTTCATTGATTTCTGGTGTCAAAATAGATGCATCGACTTGTAAGAAATTTTTCTTCTTAAACGATGAAAGTTCGGCTCTATTGATATTTTCAATGGGTCGGTAGAAGTACCTCCTTTATCACAGCGTTTTAATTTAAAACTTTTAGCTCTGGTGCTACGAACTTTGGAAATTCACATCAGTCAAAGGGTTACACATTTCGTAAAGTTATATTTCAGCAGAGAATAGAAAATTCAAGCGACTAAAATTTATTAGCGGAAACATGCAGAGGAGTGAAATCATTAAAGTGACTTTAAGACCATGAATGTCAGTTTATTATGCAATCAATATTAGGTGTACAAATAAGATTAAAAGCGCTTTTGTGTGAACTGCAGATTGCGTGGCACTGCTAATTTTAAAATAAGCACTTTCCTGCACTTTTGGGCATGTAACTAACTTTCATAAACCTAAAGAGGATGCAGAAGTGAGAGCAAACACAAACGTCGTTGAACGTAGTTAGGCGAGAAAGACGGCAAGCAATAATGCATTATCGGTCACTGGTCCGTTACGAATCCCATCAAGAAAAAACTTCTGCAATAACATAGGCATCGATCTGTGCTGCTCTTTGAAAGAACATTCTACCAATAAGAAAATGTGAGCCTTGGTTTACACGGTTACACGGTACACAGCTCGCCGGACATTGTGTTACATTAAATCACGAGCCGGATTTCGACGCCGCAAGTGTAATTCACAGAAACATCCCCAACCGTTGCAGTTGACTGTTCCTGGAGCCGTGTGAATCTCACAAAGCCAACTACAGTGCCATAAATCGCTCAAACCACCTCCCCAATGTGTACCACCCCCTCGTCCGGAATTCAACGCGCTTGGCACTTCCCCCCTCACCAAGAGAAAACTGCGCTCCCCCTCCCCCCACGAACAGTGTACAACCGCTTCTTCCATTGTCATCACCTCAGCCACTCGCCTGACGAAGACGAAAATTCGTGTTCCCAACCTCCTCACCAGTGAGTAAAACCTTATTATTATTAATGCTGGTTACTTCGATATTAGCTATCAAGGACGGAGAGAAGCAAAACCGTTACACAGGACGACTTGTAAGTATTTCTGGGTGAAGTTTCGTCTCAAACTAAAAGGAACTTGCAGAAAAACCGGTAATATATCAAGATACCATTTCCGATAGTTTACATACAGTTGGAAACGTGGTTAGATAAATAAGGAAAATGGGTGACATATGAATTGAGCCGCTTGAGAAATAAGGAAGAACATGTGATGAAGTGCTTGAATCTGTTAAATGGACAGCACTGGATAGTACTTCTTGTTGGAAGTTGTGACGGTGCCGAATCATGAATATGGTTTGACTATATCCCCCCGCCCCGAAAAATAATATACGGAGATCATGGAGAAGCAATGGCATGAACACCGAACTCCAGTTCTCATTCTACAAGGTACAGGGTATTCGTGAACTGTTTCAACAAAATAAGAGAGGTGAAAGCACCCATGATGACAAACAATAATTACAATGGAACATAGAAAGGCATTCCTTTAAAAAGTGCAAAAAAGTGTAGTTACGAAACACATCCAACAAGCGGAAGAAGCCACTGCTGACGTCAATTTGGTTTTGCCGGAGACATAGCATGTGTGCGGTACATCACCGTGAAGCATTTGCCGTTTTCGAATGTCCAATGAAACGAAGCAGCACCAACAACAGCAACTAATTGGCTCATCAAGGTTCAATAGAAAACCTGCCGAGGTACACGCTATTCTTCAATCTTTGCTTGCTTAAAGCTTCAGATTATTCCCGTGATAACATCGTCCGAGACCACTTCTTAAAGTCCATGGCGGCTTACAGGCACTATATCTCTTCGTGAGATTCGTTGCTGACTTTGTTCACTGCCTCCCAAAAAGTAATTGGACACCAATGCAAATGACGATAGGTGCGATCCGGATACACGTCACGTCCGTCGCTGTTAAATAACCTGCGGAAAACAACAGCGCCATCAGCTGCACGAAAAATGCCATGCAGTTCGGATCTCTCTGATTTTAAAAAAAACGTGTAATCGTCGAGTATCACCGAAATAAATTGGTTTATTATTGGTTATTATTATTAAATGGCCGATCCATACCTGACATACCAGGCTAGCTGAACTACTCAAAGTCCTCAGTGGCCTACGTGATTCGCCAGTGGAAGGTGACCGGTCATAGTCGGAATTTGCCCAGACCCGTCAGACCCAAATTACTGAGAGTTATAGACCGACAGCTGCTGGGAAGAAAAATTCTGAAGAACCGAGCCCAATAGATGGCCCGCATCAGCGAGGAGTTTCAACAGGCATCCAAAAGTGCTGTGTTGATGAATACCCTTCGTAGGGAAGCCAGTTTGCTGGGTTTACATGGACGTGCTGACGCTCACAAGCCTTCCATCACAAATTCCAACAACACTGAGTGTCTAATGTGGTATAAAGAGTGACGACAGTGGACCGTTGAACAGTGAAAATAGGTTCTTTGGACCGTCGAATCAAAAGTCACCCTCTACTGTTCGGATGTCAGGGTTTGACTTTGGCATCAACCTGGAGAACGCCTCCTGCCGGAGTGTTATGTACGCACAGTGAATTTCAGCGGAGGTGAAGTTATTTTGTGGGCGTGTTTCTCCTGGTAGGGGCTGGGGCCCTTGGTCGCAATTCCTCGTACGCTCAACGCAAAGGCATTTGGCACCAAACGTTGTATTCGTTTCCTACGTTGTGGCAGTTATACCGTTAAACACATGTTGCTTCCAGGACGACAACTGTAGCTGCCAAGTTGCAACGTCTACCATGGCTTGGTACAGTAGCAATAGGGTTAAATGAATGGTCTGGGCTGCCCAGAGACTGGACCTTAACGCCATAGAGTAACTGTGGGACGAGTTGGAGCGTTAACTTAAGGGGTTCCCGCGCCGTCCGAAATATGCGAAGGAACTCGCCTCTCTTCGTGAAGCCAGGGGAAAAGCATAACACTAGCTGTCGTGCAAGGACGACAGGTGGGGAATATGCCCCGGCGGGTCGAATCTGTGACCGCCGCTTGTGGAGGCTCCACCAACTACCGAAGGTGAATGCATCTCCTTTTCTTTTCAATCAGAGATATCCAATTACTTGTTGGGATATAGTGCATTTCTGATGTGTATCGGGTAGGATATGAAGGGTATTCTGTATAATGAACTGTTGTAACAACGTCAACATATTCACAACATTACTGAAACGTGGAGATATGAAAGGAGGGATTCTCTGTAAACGCTATCTGGTGAAGATAGAATTCGAAGCGTGAACGAAAGAAATCATGTACGTGTTTTCGTCCGGCGTTTCTGCACATGCGGGGGTGCGGAGAAAGAGAGAGGACTTAGGAAAGAACGTGCGGAATTAAAGCAACGAATCGAAAACTCTGGAAAGTATACGAAGGTCAGGGAAGTTCTCAAAAATTCCTTGGGTGTTTAAAAAGGAGGCAAATGCAAGTAAGTATTAGGGACTTTTTTGGCGCAGCTGTCAAAGAGGTATTTCAGAGAATGTCTGAGCAAGATTTGCAGGAATAGAAGTTTCCGAAAGAGGTGTTTCAGAGGGAGTTCTTCTGAAGAGAGGGTTTCTGAAGAGTTATTCACGTGACGTAGGATTTTGGAGCTTTTGTGCGGTAAATCTTGCTTCTGTGAGCTCTAGCGTAATCCGCGCGTAGCATTGTCTGTTTTTTGCTGTGGGAAATTACCAGGTGTGGATTTAGTTACCGGCTTCGTTGGGAAAAAGCGAATAGCCTTTGCTCTTATTTGTATTTTGTGTTGCGCGTAATATTAGCCGGCTTTATTCCTGGTATGAGTATGGGTATGAGTGTTTATCAAATTTTGTTATTATTTACCTTTAGTGTAAGCTCTGGAGAGTGTACGGATATATTTCATTTATAATTTTATGTGTAAATTAGTTTCATTATTTCCTCGGTATTGGAAATCTGTATCTGTTGTAATTCTCTGTTTGCGCAGAGAGAGGTATCTTATAAGCTACTGAGTGCCTTTGTAAGTCTGGCAAACTTCTAAATTACCGTATGTTTTGTAACTTAAGTAATTAATTCTGCTTTTTATTTGTTTATTTTTTGTACAA
>JJRW01S0014583.1:25096-37051 GCA_001188405.1 Loxosceles reclusa | reverse complement strand
CGAAGATCAGGATTTTGAAGTTCTTGAGAACGTTACACTTTCAACGAGCCATTGCGTTTGACCAAAATGTCAAAATGCTTTGTTTTAAAGAAGTCTGTAATGATCAGTTACTAAACAGTCGAAGTGGAGTTTTCACGATCGCTGCAAGGCCTACGTTGTCTAACCGGAAAGCTCTATGTACAAAGATGAGGGTTTTTCCGTTTCGAGAATCCACTACTGGAACGCCTGTGCCCTGAAGGTGTCGCATTAGCAAGAAGCAGGAAGAAAAAACAAAAGGATTCTACTTTCAATAAATACGATAACGGTACCACAGCAATCAGACTCCCGCTACGTTCATGAGAACCACGCGGAATTTCGAATGTCTACGGGGAAAACAACCGTGGGAAAAATTTCCATTTTTCTGTCTGAGCAAACACATTCGATTACTGCAATCGGTCAGCTATATCGGCCAGCAAAGAAGAGAGCAGCGCTAGTTCACGTTCTCACGAAAACAACCCGGACTCTACTTCGAAAGAGAACGTCCAATCGACGTTGAACTTAAACGTTTTCTGGGTGTTATCCCTTCGGGTGGAGGCGTGCGACTGCTTTTAAGCTTTTGTCGCCTTGCCATCCCAGTTTCATACACATATGCCGGTGTTAGAGTAACCTGGAATTACACTCAACTCCTTCTTTTTCCCATGCTGCTTCTTTTTCTTGTTGCCGTGACTCCATTAATCAGACAAGGTAGAACCCAATTTAGCGTGACTCCATGCTAGCAAGTACAAGAGGTAGACTGGAAAGGAGGGGGGAGTGAAACTTTAATTGAAATTGGAATAAATTATACCTCAATGGTCTTTTACACCATTAAACAATAGTCTATTTAAAAAGAAGTAAGAAAAAAAAAATGAGAAAAGAGAGAGAAGAAAAAGGAAGAAAAAAGTGTTACTTGACCCATCCGCCCACGTGGGCGATGAGTCCGGCCCAAGGGGCCTGGAGATGTCGAGATTAAAGCCCGGCCTTCCCTTTGTAATCAAACGACGGCTCGGGGCTGGTTTGGGTTCGCGGAAGGTCAGACAACACCCCTGACCGCGGCCGCATTCCGAGCACCTGACCGTGGGAATTTATTCAGATTATCGTGGTTCAAGTTCCCTGCATAGCGATCCGGGTAACTGTTCTCGTGAACCTGCTATTTTTGAATGAAATCGCAAGCAGTTTTGGGGTCTTTATCCGCGAACACGTCAAGCGACGATCTTTCTGATTTCTCGCAGACGTAAGTGACGTCATCCCTGCCTTCGGTAAATTGAGGAAGAATGCTAATGGATGAACTTCGTCTTTCGCTATATTTTACAACATCAGCAGGAGTTCGTGGCTGCAATTTGTACATTGTATGAGGTTCCTCACCCCTCACAAAATACTTAGATAATAAGCTGCACAGATACTCGTTGGCGTAGCTTAATTGGTAAAGCGGTCGTTCCGTAACTGACAGATTCGTGGTTCAAGTACCGGGGTCGGCAAAGGGCGTTTGTTACAATTGGCCCCCCGAACAGGGACACAACTCGTACATTCCCCACTCAAGGTCAAACCTGTGCCCTGACCTCTCTTTCAGCGTAGAGGAAGATATGAGCCCCCCCCCCCCCCACAAAAGACTCAGATAGTGAGCTGCCCAGCACCCGCCGGTGTAGTTTAATTGGTAAATCTGGTCGTTCCGTAGCTGAACGATCTAGGTTCGAGTCCTGGCATCGACAAAGAGCTTTTGTTAAAATTGGCGCCTGAACACATGTACCAGACGTTTGGTTCATCACTCAAGGTCACACCTGTGCCCTGAACTCCTCTCAAAGTGGGGGAAAGATGTGAGGTTCCCCCCACAATAAATATAGATAATACGCTGCCCAGATACTAGTTGGCGTAGCTTAACTGGTAAAGCGGTCGCTCCGGAGATCACCGATCCGTTGTTCAAATCCTGGCGTCAGCAAAGGACGTTCGCTACAATTGGCGGTTTGAAAATGAAGAATTGTGTGCAGCTGACTTTCTTAATGCCCTTAAATTTCATGAACCTGTTTCGAAGAGAACCTAGAAGTCATTTTTTTCAACTTCAGTTGCCGTACATCATGACGGACAGTTGCAGTTTATATATCGGTGGTTTGAAAAAAAAAACAAATAAATAAAAAATAATCATGAATACTTTTCTGAACAGCTGACTTTCTTAAGACCTGGATGTTCACGAACTTGTTTCAAAGATAACCTAAAAGTCACTTTTATTCAACTTCAGTTGCAGTACCTCGTGATGGATAGCTGTAGTTTATAGATTAGTGGTTTGAAACCGAAAAAAAAACCATGAATATTCTTGTGCACAGATAACTTTCTTAACGTCCTGAATGTTCATGAACTTGTTTCAAAGGGTTCCTAAAAGTCACTTTAATTCGATTTTGGTCGCCGTATCTCGTGAAAAAAGCTGCAGTTTATATATTGGTGGTTTGAAAATGAAGAAACATGAATACTCTTGTGCACAGATGACTTTCTTAATGTCCGGAATGTTCATGAACTTATTTCGAAGGGAACCTAAACGTCACTTCAATTCAACTGCGGGCGCCGTACTTCATGATGCAGAGTCTATAGACTTTCTGCAGAGTGCCAGGGTATCTCTTGCTAGGACGTGTCAGGGTATTCCTTGCTATGACTAGCCTGCTTCTCGGAAGGAGGTGATACGACCTCTCTGAAACTCCCTCATTTGCTTCTGGCCTCGTCGAGGGGTTCTTCGTGGCATTCTCTTTGGCTGCGGCCAACAGCACTACCACAGAAATCGGTCCAAACTGACACGGCAGGCGGGCACTGGGACTTTTGGCGTGCTCATTGGCGGTGCGCTGTATTTGCGCTCCGTGCGTTCTTTGGTTGCGGTTTTTTAATGCCATGCGTAGCTGGGTCCGGGTAATTTGCATGTTACGTTTCGCGACGATCCGTTGCGTTTTTTTCAGATTCTTTTGCTACTGAGTGTATTTAGGAAAGTAATGTATATATACACAAAATAAATCGTTTGTTGTAACAGATCTTTTAAGCAAAAAGATAAGGTGGATAATTGTGTATCAAATACGGTTCAATTGAACAAAAAGCATGTAGCGTTGATCATGCTCCTACAAATAAGAAATACGAGAATTGTTTTGAAGTCAACATAACATACCGCGATAGAGCATGCGCACCACGATCTCACGCTCATATATGAAAACGTAGATTTGCAAGTTCGACGCTGGCACCAAATACGGACGCCTGAAAATCCTAAGCAGATTATGGAATGTTTAAAACGCGAGAGACAGATAGCTTCATTAATAACATTACTGCCTATAAACATAAATCCACTGTGAGACGACAAGTCACGACACGCTACTTCAAATTGAAAGCAGTAAAACATTTCTTCATCACTATTCATCCTTCGAGGGTGTACAGAAATATTGCAACAGGCTCAATGTGTCCTTGTTTGAGCTGATGTAGAATTCTTTCGTAGTGTTTAAGGCTTCAGTTTTCTGCGCCGTATTAATAACGTTTGGGGTGGTTAGAAGTTTAGTTGTCTTACCTCTACCTAATTAGATGCGGTTTCGATTGTAGAATGCCTATATCCTTAATCTCAGGCGTGTTCAGTTTGTCTGCTCAACTAACAGATAAATAAGAGCAACACCAACATAAAAATGACGGCGACCAGCAAACTCATTACTTACAACAATTATATTCAAAGCAAGTTAAAACAATATTACACGGTTTTGACATAGCTTAAAATGTCATGCTGGGATAAACATAAACTGTCCAGCACATAGAAACGTCTTTACGACGAGCGATTCGGAGAAAACCTAAGTAAAGAGAGAGTTCCAATAGCCAAGTGTGTCAGTCATCGTTTCCTTTTTTTTTGTTTCTTTTCTTTCCTTTCTTCCCCAACCCCGGCTTGGGGAGGGGAAAGGAGTCTTACGTCACGAAGGAACTGTACACCATCCAAAATGTCCAAGTGTGGGAAAAGCAAGGTCGAGGTGGTACAATTGAAACTCGCTACGATTCAGCACACTTGCAGGTTCATTTCACAAGAAATATATTTTTCTGAAAACTAACAATACGTTTTCACTATACGAACGCAGCGTTAACCCTCCTCCGAACGTTCAAACAGGGGGACAAATCTGAAAATAATGTCCTTAACTTCAATTTAATCTTCGACTACATAATGTTTCTCTGACAGAAAGTACCAGGATATGGTTTCCAGAAGATAAAAAAAGAAGTGGGGATAGTTCTAAATTTGAAAAATGGTATCGGGACGGCATCCCGCCTCACTTTGGGTACTATTCCCTAGTCTCGTTCAATTACGTATCATTATAGCATAATGTAAATAAACATATCTTTTGTCGACGCCTGGATTCGAACCTACGGATCTGTCATTTCCGGAGAGACCGCTTTTCCATTTAAGCTACGCTAACGTTTATCTCGGAAGCTTAATTTCGAAGTCTTTTGTGGGGAAGGACCTTACATCCAACCCCACGTTGAGAGAGAGAGAGGTTAGGGTCGCCTAACGTTTGGGTCCTTGGCCACTAGTGTGAGTCCGTAAGTTCGAGCACCATTGTAAATAAACTTTCTCTTCTCTCGACGCCGGGGCTCGAACCAGCGGATCTGTCATCTCCGGAAAGACCGCTTTTCCATTTAAGCTACGCCGACGTTTATCTGGGAAGCCTAATTTCGAAGTTTTTGTGGGGGGAACCTTACAATAATACTTGGTCGTTATGCTGCACATACATAACAACAGACCCCAGAAAAATATTTTCTAAGAACTAATAAAGCATAGCGAACACTGGAATTGTATTCACCTCACTAGCTCACTCTCTTAAGAAAATTAACAATTTCACTATGGCATGTTGATGTTCCATATACGCTGTGCCCACAATAGTTGCCTGTCACGATACCTGTTTTAATAAAAGCTATTATAAATACTTCGCTTCACTTCAGGAGGGCACCATAATATACAAATACTAAATTTCATTAAATTTAGTTATTATAACTTAATCAATCCCTCGCACGAACTGGATACTTTATGATGAAAATCCCTGTTAAAATACTTGCAAGAGTCTGCTGGTAAGAACCGGCATGAGGACGATCAGACTCCGCAGAATAATGTCTATCAAAATGCAAACTCGAGCCCTTCAGCCTCTTTACGCGGCAAGATCGCTTTACGCTCACAATTACAAAAATATTTAACTCTAATAAAGGTTATAACATGCACTGAAACAACTGTAAATTCAGTAAATGAAAAGTATCCAAAATACTGAAGTTCCAAGAATTCAAATCAAATTAAGCACTTCAGAGGTAGCAAAATGCTGTTTTCCAGCAAAAGAACGCACGACCATTCGCGGGAAACATAAGAAGGCATGCCTAGCAAGGTATACAGATGCTTTCTTGGGCAGCGCGGTTTCCAGATCTCTCTCAGGTATAGCATAGATGGGACATGACTAGCGGTCGTTTGACCGCTCTTCCAAACCACGGACGGATGACGAACTGGAGTGGTTGGTGGAAAGCTTATCGTCATCGATGCCTCAAAATATCATACGGACGCTGACTGAGTCTGCACCTCGCGGGGTTGCTGCTTGTATCGCCGAAATAAATGGGTCTTGCTTCTCGCTGATTACCCACTGTATTCCATCGCTGTAGTGTATTAAAGTCTTGTATATAAGAACATTTATTCAGATCTTCATTATCTGTCTGTGTGTCAAATGTCATTTCTCCTCGCAGTTTTATGGTTTTAAATTTTTGCTGTCAGGTAGTGTATGTTCACGATAACAACTTGTGATTTGTATAACACAAATGCAGTCGGAGATTTATTTCACATTACGTTTGAATTAAGAATGTTTAGCCCTTCGTTAGTTTAAATTCAAAATTATTAATAACAAAATTTATTATTAATAATTCTGAAATAGATAACTACTTGTTAATATTAAATACTGTATGAGTACAGATGAAATTATAATTAAAAAATTTCCTTAAAGATATTTTTAAAATTACACCTTTGATTCAAACTGGTTAATCTGGGTGAGTTTCCGAGGTACTGGAGACGATTTAAGGTTTCGCTGACATTTATAATCCAAGTCAACCAACGATTATCTGATTGATGAGTAAAGAGAAGATGGTATTTGTGAATGGACAGTCCCGAGTATATTTTTGACAGCACAACTTATTGTACATGTTGCGAGAAGGTAAACTGGAAACGTCAATCTCTTCTCAGGCCACTCGATCAGCTCAAGATGATACTCATGAATCAGTAGGCGTTATTATTCGCAAAGCTCATCGACAGTCCCGCCAGTGTAGCTTTCGATGTCACCCGAAGTCACTTTCGCTACAGCGAGCACTACGCGGTTTGCCTTATCGGAGCCCACACAATTCGATTGTATTCCATTTGCATTTTGCGCAAATTTCTGAATGCTTTTTCTGTCGCATGAAGAAATCTTTGTCCTAAATTATATCGCGTTCATTTTTTCAGCACGAAGACTTCCGTTTATCCTTCAATTTTGAGCACCAATGTATATCCGTCAAGGCAAGAAGGAACATCGGCTTGTGAAAGCAAGGTCAATGACACGCGGGAAAAACAAACAGAAACGAGACGACGGGTGATTCACAGACCCTTCCGAGAACACACACAGCCCGGCTTTTCCTCATTAACCAATAAAACTTCTTCGTTCGCGTCACGTGTCCGACCATAACCAAACTACACCGCCCACTCTTGATCACTCGGAGCCGCACATTTCAAACGAGCTTAGAATGCCACTAGGGCATTCGCTCGCCAAAGTCGATCTTTTGGAACCCTCAGTCTCTTTTAACTGACTCTCCTATCTATGGAAAAAAAAAAAAGAAAAAGAAAAAAAGAGTAATAATTTCCCAATCTTTCTTTCATTATCTTGTGGAAAGAACGACTTCGGGAACACCCCATTTTGCAGACGGCGGTTTATTCAAAGCATCGTGTTCGACGTATTCGCTTGATTGTTCACTGATAAGTGATGCCGTATCACGAATCATGGAATTCGCTTTATTTTCATTT
Source organism: Loxosceles reclusa (assembly GCA_001188405.1). Classification (NCBI taxonomy): domain Eukaryota; kingdom Metazoa; phylum Arthropoda; class Arachnida; order Araneae; family Sicariidae; genus Loxosceles; species Loxosceles reclusa. Next base: position 30,021 of record JJRW01S0014583.1, on the reverse strand, counting down.
TTTTAATCAGGGAAGATTGGATAGGGGAATCATTTAAAAAGGAAAAAAATGTTTATTCGGCACTACCTCCCAGTGTCAGCTTAGTACGCGTGTGTTGATCGTTGATCAAGATATTCCTACCTTTTACTGATTGCCAAGTGCGGGAGCCTCTACTACAGTGTTTCCCAACCTTTTTTATGCTATGCCCCACTTAAGCCTTTTTAAAATTCTTATGCCCACCATTGTATTTTGTATTGGCCCCCATTTATACATTGTATAAATATCACTTATATTCATGCAATGTATGTATTGTTTAAAACAAACGAGAGTTTTACAATAATTTAACGGACGCTTACTTCAAATTAACACCAACGGTGAAATGCTGAGAGTTACTGCGAAACACTGCAGATATTGAGATCCCGGCACTAAGCATTTCGCGCCATTCACAACAAATAGCGCGAAATGCTTAGTGCCGACGCAGTATAACCAGTAGTTCAACTTTAACAATGAATTCACGGCTACTAACATGGCGGGCAGAAGTTACATATACTGGAGGTTTACCTAGCTCGAGTAGCGACTGAGAGTCGCCATACGGTTAACTCAGGACGAGTCCATTTTCGAATTGCCCCTCCCCCCAATCATCAAATTGCCCTCTTGTGGGGCGTGGGTCCCACGTTGGGAAACACTGCTCTACGCCTTTCTCAAATTTCCGCTCCCGTTCGCCCCTTCCAAGTCCCACTTAGGAACGAGCACGGAACCGTAAGCTTCGTCAGATGAGTCACGGTTCCAGTTGATACGAGCTGATGGTAGGGCTCGGGTGTGGTGCAGACCTCACGAGATCATGGATCCAAGTTGTCAGCAAAATACTGTGCAAGTTGGTGGAGATTCCATAACGGTGTGGGGCGCTTTTTCATGCTATCCTCTTTCTGTATCTTCTGATGAAACTGAACCACACACTGACTGGAAATCGTTATGTTCAGCTGCTTGAAGACCATTTGCAGCCATTCATTGACTTCATGTACCCAAATAACGATGTGGTTTACCAGGATAGCAATGCACCATGTCACCGGTACAAAATCATTCGCGATTGGTTTGACAAACATTCTCGTGAACTCCAGCGAATGATGTGACCACTTAAATCGCCAGGCATGAACCTCATCGAATATATTTGGGATATGATCAAAAGGTCCGTTCATGCAGAACATCATGCCCCTGCAACACTTCCGCAATTATGGACGGTTATACAGACAGCATAGCTGAATATTTCGTCCATGGACTTCCGACGACCAGTTGACTTAGTGTCACGTCGAGCTGCTGCACTTCGCCGGTTTAAAGGCGGTCGAACACGATATCAGGCATATCCCATGACTTTTGTCACTTCAGTGTATGTATAAACAATTTTGAACCAGTAAAAATCTTCATCCAGGTAAAAGCATCAGCAATTGGATCAGTCGTCTTCTACGACAGCGGTACGATTCTGTATTCCAGGAAACGCCCGAATCCTTATTAAATAAAACATCAGAATACAGTACGACTGAACCGTGAGACCTTTAAATGAAACATAATATTTCCAACGAGTGTTTCAGTTTCCTTCTCTTTCACCAATACCTCTGCCCGATTCTCTGTTAATATGAAATATGTACAATCTGCAGTAGGGAGACAGCAAGAGATAGAGGGAAAGAGAGAAAGAGAGACAGAGAGAGAGAGAGAAAACGAGAAAGGAAAAGAAGAAAAAGAATGAAAATCTGTTATCACAAGTTTTTCACACTCAAAATAAATAAATAAAAACATCCTGTACATAATATAGAAAAAATATAACTTGTTGACTTGCTGTAGAGTACTTGACCGTTGCTCTGATATAAATCTTCAGACACTGAGATTATGGCAAAGGCGGCTATAATTTTTAATTAAACTACAGACTAACAAAAAGAAAGTAAGAAAACCCCTTCTGTCTGTGTGGTCTTTTTTTATATTTATGCAATAAATATGATACACACATGAATGTTTAAATGAAGTGTTAAGTGATAAGGTCGGGGACGGAAGTTACACATAACCAGGAAGCAAAAGCAAGTTTTTTTTTCTTCCTTTTTTTTTAACTTTTTTTTACAGTGCTTAGAGAAAACTGCGAACAGCGTTTCTACCAACTATCTGCGAAGAACTGCTTTTAAAATAAACTAGCATAAATATAATTACAACGGCAGTAAAAATTGTTATGCATAAATTTATGTTTACAAAATTAATAACGCTTATGAGTTCGAGTAAAGACAGCAGACGAAAAATTCAAATTCCTTCTTTGTCATGTTCTGGCAACACACAGGGGAAGTTCGCCTGCTATACAGCTTTTTTTTTTTTGCTGTAACCAACTTAAGGCATAGACCGGAAAACCGTTGCATAACCCTGAGATATTTGAACCAAACCAAATGTACGTAAACATCACATGGAAATCACATTTTAATAGTTTTAGGTAAAAAATAATGACCGACACAGATAATTTTTCAGTGCCTTCTATAACATATTCGCTTGTGCCGGCCACGTTTACAGTTCAGAACAAGCGTCTATGTAATTATATTGGGTTTCGTCTGCTCCGTTTCCTCATCGATGTTGCCACACATTTCAGCGGAATTTCCGGTCAGTGTCTTAACGGGCTTTGGCTGTAACTAGTCAGTGAGGGGGGGACACCTACACGCCAATATTCTACCTTTTATTTCCACTTTGTTTCGGTACTTCTGGAGTTTGTTTCACTAACACATTACGAACACCAATTTTTAAAGAGTGGTTACATTAACTTACAAAGAGAAGCCATTGGTCATTTTAAAGTTAATGCAGAAGATAACACGCTACATTTATTTTCCACAACGTGATGAAGTTACACTTAGTTTAGTGAATTCCAGCAGGCGCCTGATTGCTTTCTTCTGATTACCACCTGATGTGTCTGGCGTGTTGTGCTTTGGCTGGTAAATCCGTTGACCAGTGGTGTCAGCACAACATAAAGTGGAAGGTACATAAACACGTGGTCAGATGAACAACAAATGCTTAGTCTGTAATGCCTAGAAAACCTGAATTACAACGCTGCCACGGGAATTTTGACTAAAATTCCTCTGTCCACGTGCTTCTATTGATTACTACCATCATTAAACACAGTTAAAGTCAGTAAAAGTTCGTTCTCTTGTGTTCCTGTTTATTCTGTGTCTATAACGTCATTTGTTTTAGTTTGTGTTTTGAAGAGGCCCGTCAACGCCTAACGCGTATCCAATTAATAACATGTTCAGGAAGATAAAAAAAAAAAACTTCAATACCATTATACAGCCTATCCCCGCTTTTCGCGTCTTGCTGACAACTGGGATCCACGAGCTTATGAGATTTGCTCCATACTCGTAGCCTGCCATTATCTTGTGACTACTGGTACCGAAAATTATCCGACCAATCTACGTTTTTTCAGCAGTTTTCCATTGTCCACGTACGGTGTTACCGCGCCCGGACGTGGTGCAGTGTCCGATGTTGCGCTGTCAGCAAAGGTGGGTCTTCTATATCTCACTAACGCTAGATTTCACTGCACGGAACGATGTGCTTCTGACACGTGCTGCATTAGATGTAGCTGTTATTAGCAGCAGTGTTGCTTGTCTGTTAGCACAAGCAATTTTGGACAGGCGCCACCAGTCACGGCCGTCAAGTACTCGTGATAAGCCAATGTTCTATCCATGATGCATGGAAATGCCTTCTATGAGGTATTTATTCTCTGCACATATCATGTGACACTGTGGATCGTGGACTGTTGAATGCCCTCAGGATTTTGGAAAGTACCTGCCCCAACCGGCTAGATACGACTATCATACTGCGTTCAAAACCAGATAATTCCCGACGTCTTGCCATAATCACCCAGCATGGTCATTTTCCTCGAATATATATCTGCCACTGATCATTTATTCATCTGATGAACGATGAATCAAAGCACATACAACACCAAATAGAATCTACACTATATGGCCATAAGTATCCGAATACCACTCCGGAGAAGTGGATCTGGCTGTTCACACGGCCTGATGCATAACTGAGCGATAAAAAAAGAAACGTCGGTGGAGGATTGGGAGCTCATATACATGCGTTAGACAGACAATGAGTAAGTCGACAGAGCTCAGTGATTCCGAATTCGGATGTAGCACAATCATCAGATGTCATCGTTGTGAAAAATCGGTTCGTGAAAAATCGGCCTTGCTACAAGTGCCGAAATCAACTGTAAGTGATCTAACTGACAAATGGAAACGTCGATGAAGTGCAGCAGAAGGAAGTGATATGCTGAAGAAAGTGAATGATCTCAGCCGTCGAACCCTGAATAGGGTAGTGAAGGAAGGCTTGTGAGCTGCGGCTCACAAGCCGAACATCACCGACACCAGTAGCAAGCGTCGGTTGCAATGGTGCAAAGCTTACCGCCACTGGACTGTGGAAACACCTTTGGGGTGATGAATCTCGCTTCATGATCTCGAACTCCGATGGACGAGTCTTGGTTTGGCGGATGCCCGACAAACGTTTCCTACCCGATTTTATTCGGTCAACTGTCAAGTTCGGTAACGGAGACATAATGATGTGGGATGTTTTTCGTGGTTCTGCTGGGTCCCTTAGTTCCTGTGGTCCGTAGAATGAACTCTGAAATGTGCCTTGACATTCTGGACACACTATGGTAACAATTCGGGGAACACCCGTTCCTGTTACAACAGGATAACTGTTCTGTTTCCCAACTTGCATGTCCATGGCTTAACGACATGGGTGACCACAAACTAGACTGGCCCTGGAACGTCTTGCGAAGCCGGGCTTAAAGACAGAGCATGATGTTCGCAAGATAGGCATCTAAGCTGACTGACTGACTGACGTTTGTCAGTATCTAAATACGAATTTTTTAAACTAGGTACTTTGCAAGATCGTTTGCTTGCCATTACTAAACTTAACTAAAT
>JJRW01S0014544.1:37942-50309 GCA_001188405.1 Loxosceles reclusa | reverse complement strand
CCAGTAGCAAGCACTGTTAGTTTTCGAAAATTTCATTTTTGTAGCCATAAGCCTGGCACATTTTCAAGTGACATGAACTGGTGATTCTCGAAGTGAACGTGGTTAATTATCAGGAAGTGTTGTTTAGTTGATTCCGTGACCTTAACCGTCTGCCTAGATGTTAATTAGAAGACTTAGGATCTGAATTCTCATTTTCGTTGCAACTAAATGAATTACCTGATTCGTTTTGCGAATTGCGTGTCACCGGGTATGTTCATGTAACACTGTTTCGTATTGTCAGTAGAGGGTTTCTGCTTATTAATCTGGAACGTAATTGTGAAAGTTATTTCAAAACATATCAACGAACCCTGACATTATCCTCAGGTACAACTCTCTCCTTTGCGAGTATAGGTTACCGAAGTGACTACCCGGAAGAAGTTGGACGATTGAATACATTAATCTGGGCCGTCTTGGGTCGTTTTATTTTAGCTTATTTTTACTGAACTACATCAAACATTTTTCTTAAATCAGCGCTGAAACAATTCGAAATTAAGCGGATCATCGCATCATTTACTTTTTTCATACTTAAGTTATTTAAATCCTGAATATTTATTTAGCAATATCGAAGTATATCATGAATATTTTTTGCGCTTAATTGAATCGTGATGAGTTTCGTCTATTTTCATGTTTTGTTGATCTTATTATATTTATTTTTCGTGATTTTTTTGTTATTTATTGTTTCATAATTGACTTTTCGTAATTAAGTGATTCTATTAAGACTACTAAGGAGACTATTACTAAAGGAACGATCTCCGCTGTTGCCACCGAAAAAACTGGTATTCACATTCTTAGAATTGCCTTGTTTTCGAGTGTTTTTTTCTTGAGTTTGCTTCGTTACCCACTAGAGGTGACATGGAGAATGTGAGTGTTCTCGGACGGGAGGAATCTTAGAGATTACAGGATCGACGTACCCACATTCCACTCTATACGCACGGGGATGAAGTGTCGTGTGAGGTAAGTGATTGGGGGATGGACCTAGCACGGTTTTTCGGAGGTGGTGGTTTCCTAGGGTTGTGCTTTTGGTGATGTGAAGCACGAAGGCACGGATTCCTTCTCGAACTCGCGTTTATTGATGGTTCGGTTATAGCTCTGGACAACTTGGAGGGTACGGCCCACGTGAACAGAAACGGTCTTTGTTGTCGTATGGGGCGACTGATTACGGTCGCTAGATGGCGGTAGTGTCAGATGGTAGGTCGAGGGAAAATTGTCAGTTCGAGGGTACGGATAGTTGTTAAACGGTTGTGGTTCCATCTTTGGGTGAATAACTGTACTAAGTGTCGTAGAGAGCACTGATTACGGTAAAGGATGCTGGTTTGTGGTGTAGTGTGCCCTCTCGTAGAGGACCGCGGTACTAGAGAGCGTTGTTTCACGGTTGATGGACGGTTGTTGGCTTCATTTAACGTTGAATAAAGGTACTGTTGGTCGTAAGAGGATAGTGATTAGTACCTTGATGTTACATTAGGTGGCGTGATTGACGGTGGAGGGTCGGTAGGTTGGTGATGATGTTGTTTTGGCGCTTAGTTGACTTAACGTTAAATTTTGCATAACTTATTTTGCTTATTTATTCTTAACGCCCAATAACACGTAACAATGTTTAACAAATGTTAAATCCATTGAAGTGTTTATACATGTATAAGAAGAAAACGGGGAAATCAAACGACCAATATAAAAATAGTAAGTGATATAAAAAAACCTTAATACGTTTAATTGCGTACGAGGCCGTGAATTGCACACAGTTCATCGAATCAAGGTCATTAGTAAACGAGAAATGTGCCTCACCCTTCCACAGAATGTATAGAGGCCAACTGTTATCATCGTCATACCTGATGCGCAATTGATTAACAAACTATAGCCACATTAGCTCATCACACGTTTTAGTCGATACGGAAACATGTAGAGGACACAAAGCAAAATCTTGCGGATCGTGATTTTCGGCAAATCCAGAGTGCGTGAAACAACTCTAAGAATTATAAAACGACCTTCGCTCATCGTCTCATGCACTTCTGCTACAACTTCGACAAGAACGGATGGTCATCCAGATCGAGATCGATTCATGTGCAACTTGTTTCATCAAATTTGAGTAGCAAGTCCTGTACAACTTGTACCGAACTTACGCCACGTCGTAGCCGATTTATTCTACGGTAGACTTGTAATACCTCTGCGGCGTTTTGCTCATGCAGGTACTAATGCTTAGCCTCTTCACCACGTTGTTTCACTGTAAGTGGCATGTTGTTGTTGTTGTCAGAATGCGATCACTTGATTAACGAAACATATTTTCCGCGTTCTTGCCTTAGAAAATCGTTGCGAATTTTCCTTCCAGCGTTTATTGTAACAAAGGAGTGGACTTTCTGTTTGTTCTGCATATATTGGAAGACAAACCGGACGTGCTTGTTCCCAAAATATTGTAGCTTTCGTAAACTTAGTGTTCAATTCCACGTGTTTGCAACGTGCTCGTGCAATTCAACTCTTCCAACGGCTCTCAAATAAGTTGGTTTCTCAGATTATCACATGTTTTTCTACATCCCGAGTGTGTTGCGCCTGAAGTGAATCCAGGTGAGTTAAAATATTTCTTTTCCGTACCGCATGTACCCAGCTAACTGCTTTGCATTGACTCTGCCCCCACCTAACCTCCGAATTTTAGACCAAGAGATTTTTTGAAGCCAATAATCTTCCCCTCCCTTCACCGCGAGTACAATTTTCCGAATTGTTTGTTTATAGCAGAAACTTTTGTTATACTATTTCGGACAATTACATTGTGATTGTGTGTGTTAACATGAATCCGTTGAACCGTTTCCAAAATCTCAGGCTTAAGAAATTTAATTTTTTAACTACATCTCCGGTTTTTTAATAGAATGCCGAAAATGAAAAGTCATTCTCAACTTTATTAACAGATCTGTGAAATATTCTCTTTTTCCATCCAGGGGTATAAATAAGTTGCTCACTTGTTGGAAAATTCAACTACTCCGCACTGTCATTACAGATTGCCAAAGATATTAGCTTCCATTGAAAATGAGCTTTATCCGCTGCACATATAACTTGCAAAACATTACAAAGAATTCTATCACATTGAAAACACATCAAGGTTTCCCAGTAAAAAAACTCGAGTTGAACCACAAAGCCTCCCTCGGTAACAAGTTGTAAAGCTTGTCACAATCTGTCCGAAACCAACCTATTTACCCTGTTTTTTCTGACACTAATGATATTGCAAACGATTCGGCAAAATCTCTCACCGATGCGCAATTGATAGTTTTATCCTACAACAATAATTTCTTGATTTCCGACAAACCTTCTATTCCTTATCTGGTTGCACCCATCGGAAAAGCACTAGAAGTTCAGCAGAATACCCACAGAACAAATTAGAAAATAAACTACTTGGTCGCCCACAGTATTTCCCAGAACATTGCCATACCCACCCTACATAATTTCAATCCAAGAGAAATGTACGCTCTCACAGAACTGAAAAGGGATCTCGAATTAGTGTTGACAAAAGCGTAAAATGATGTTAAAAATCTGGTTATGACAAAAATACGGTATTTAACCGGAGCCGAGAAGTTAATCAGCGAAGACCCATACAAAAAGTAAAAGAAGACACGAGTGAGAGCCAACTTAGGCTAACAAAAATCACTCATGCAGAACAGCCACACTCTGGACCCCGAAATCAAAAGACAGATATTGCCATCGTACGCGGTCCCAGTAAAATTCTATGCTCTTCCCAAAATTCATAAAGAAGGCACCCCTTTTCCTCCAATATTCTCCAACGTGGAGACATGTATTGTAATGTCCACCCACCGGTGTCTTGGAGTCTTCAGATATGAGCGTGTTTGTGGTGCTAGGCGCATTTGACCTGGAATCTCACCCACCTGAGCAAAATTGTTTTAAGCGATGAGTCCCGCTTCGAATTAAGTCCAGATGACCTGTGAAAACATATCTGGTGACTTCAGGACAGCGGTGGGTGGACATTACAATAAATTCTCCAAGTTGGAGACATGTATTGTAATGTCCACCCACGATGGACTTCAAAAAAGCTGCCCAGATAAACGTCGGCGTAGCTTAACCGAAAAGAGGTCTCTCTAGAGATGAAAGATTCGTGGGTTCAAATTTCGGCGTCGACAAAAGGGCAAGTTTTTCTTTACAATGGCGCTCGAACAGAGACTCATATTAGTGGCGAAGAACCCAGCCGTTAGGTCCAGCATTCGAGATCAGGTCGTTACCCTGACCTCCCTTTCAAGTGGATAGGATGTAATGTCCACCTACAAAGGACTTCAAAATAAACTGCCCTAATAAACGTCGGCGTAACTTAACCGGTAACACGGTCACTATAGCGATGACCGATCCGTTACTTCGAATCTCGGCGTCGACAAAGAGCAACTTTTCCTTTACAATATCCAAAATCTGGTAAAAATTTTAGCCATTATATTTTTAACACTTCTCTCGGGTAACACACACACTTTAAAAAATTTTGTCCAATTCGTTCAAGAACTCAGCAAATTTACTCTCACTCCCACCAACGTTCTTGAGACACTCGATGTGCAATCACTATTTACAAATGTTCCAGTTTCAGGGGCCTTCCAATGTTTAAGGGACCGTCTTTCTGTGAATTTCACTACGCCCTCTCTGAAGTTTACAATCTCATTACCTTAACTCACGCATGTGTCACGGTAACCCATTTTTTATTTAACGGTTGTCATTTCATACAGACAGAAGGACTAACCATTGGAAATTCTTTTCCCTCGTACTGTACGATTTCTACATGCACTACCTCGGGTTCCGCAACAAGGAATAGTTCAAATTTAAGTTTTGGGCCCGTGGCGTTGATGACATTTTCCTTCTTTAGGAAGGCGTGCAGGAAGACATTCCTGTTCTTGTCCAGAAAATTAATTAAATGGATCCCCATACCAAGTTTACATTTGAACTTGAAAACAGTGGAAGTTCCACTTCAATATATCGCAACCCATTCGCCAAGGGCCTCCATCTACATGCCAGATCCTTCCGCCCCTATGAACAAAAAATTGCAGCTTTTTATACATTTTTCCACAGGGCTATTAAAGTGTATTCCGACAGTTCTTCCCTCAATGAAGAATTAGCATTATTCAGATCCGTCACCCATAGAAGAGGGTATGACCCTTGCATCATTGATTCTGCCTTGGGAAAAATTCGAAAGCCAGAAGCAGAGACTTCTCTTATACCTAATCCGAACCCCACTAGCACCAACACGATCACTTTACCACAATTTCCCAACATCAGTCATTCCATTGCCAAGATTCTAAAAATGTTTGATTTTACCGTGACACTCACCCCTTTTAGAAAATTTCTCCAAGTACTACAAAAGATCCCTTCCTGCCACAAAAATTTGAGGGCATTTACAGAACTGTGTCTGAATGCAATTGATCGTACATAGGTCAGACAAAAAGAGCACTCAATTACCGCCTTTCGGAACAGAATAATTATGTTAAAAAACGAGAACTTAATAAATGTAGTATCGCGCAAAATTTCTAGGAACTAAATCACCGATTCAATTTTCTGCCACCTGAAATGTTTTTTCGACCTCATTCCCCTTTTGAATTAGAATTGCTGGAAGCCTTTTTCATCAAGGTGCATTCTAGGACCTTAGTAACGACCGCAGGTCCACTTCACAGTTAGTACGGCTTGGAATTCCTTAGTGAGACTTTATCAAATACAAATTGGCAACAGGCTAAAAACCGGTTGTCCTTCTACACAAGATATTTCCTCATCGACAACAGTGGATCATTCATTGTTTCGAAAAAGTGAGGCCCAGACCTGACGAAACCTGGTCAACTTATTAAACTCTTTTTTTTGTGCAACAACGTGCTGAATCCTTGTTTAATTACAAGGTCAGTTCATTAGATATGTTAGTCTTTATATAACGATATGTAAACCTTGTGCGAAATACAGTTACACACAGCTAGAAAACAACGTTATTACACAAGTAAAGGAATATACAACGTACGTTGTCTATCGTTTCAGTGTATTATGTAGGATCCAACCTTTTTAAAACATCGATCTGAAAGATCCTCACACGATTACACTTGCTTAGTAAACTGATCGCGTGTTTGGGGTTGAGTACGGGAAAAGAAATTTACTCCCTTAGATGGGTGCGCCCTCTCGTGGTGAATGGTTGACGAACGTTTTCCAGGGACAAGAAAAGGAAGGAAATCAATTGGAGTTAATGCGATTTTCTTTATCACACAAAATGTAAGATGCTTCTCAGAAACTGAGTTCATGTGGTGAACGTCCCTTTTTTTTTTTATAATATTGGCATTAGAAGATTTAAACTGATGGTCGTTATCCCAACAATTCTTGAAAATGGCAGACCACCTGATTTCTTAATTGTTTCAATAATTTGGAGACGGAAAGAGAGAGAACGACAAAATTTGCCTAGGTAGGCAGCCCCAAACTGACAAGAGATTTTATAAATATACCCTAGGATAAATTAACACAGTGTAGCCATGAAAGAAATATCACTCCTGCCATATATTCTAACGAGTTATTTGTAAATATATGGATCGCTCTTCGTAACGTTACAGAACTTACTCTCTGCCATATCCCTCCCCTCTTGATTCGCGGCGCCCGAGTCACCACGATCACCTAACTTCACACCAATAGATTTCTGGCTTTGAGGATATCTTAAACCCAAGGTGTACTCTTCGAATGCGCAAAATGCATCTGAATTGGAAAATTCATTTGATGTAAGGTTCAACAGATCCCTCTTGCCATGGTACGTGCTTCATTACTGTCCACCGTCTCCCGCACGCGAAGTGTCATCGTGTGTGAATGCGGGCACGTGGATTATTGTGAAAAAAATTCAAATGTTTTGCTTTGCCCTCACTTCTCTGTCCTTATTGGTTGTTCCCACGTTTTGTGTTTTTCCTATGCTACAGGTACCGTTCAAATCATTCATGGATTTTCACGGCGTCTTCACTTTTCAATCAACTTTCAATCACTTTTCAATACATAAAAGTGGGTGTTGCCACCTGAAGTTTTCTAAATGTTACTGCTGATAACCGTGACTGTGAGAGCTCGTTATTTCATCGTCCTCTTCACTCTTTAACGCATACTTTGAAATAACTATATCTCGAATGTCATCCGATTTCCTTGAACGCTGTGGCCGCTAGTGGCTTGTATGTCGACAAACTTATTTTACAACCACCCTGTATATTTGCTTATATACCAATTTATTCAACACTATACAATAAAATAAAAACATTCAAACCTTAATTACTTCCAAACAGGATTATAAGAACAGACAATTAACCTATGACTTGTTAGTTTGTCGAAACAGCGCATTAAAGCTTTATCCCGTTAATTAATACTCTGATTAATTAAGAATTTCATTAATGCACTTTTAATTACACGGTGAAAGGAATATCGAGAAACTGTGAGGAGGAAATTTGTGCTCTGTTAATAAAGTGATAGCATATTTACGTGATTCTCTTCTTTCAAAAATTAATTACTGTTTACAGCTAGGAGAAAATCCGTGTTTGAAACTGCAGAAAAATTACTGATGTATACAGCAAAGTATGTGCCTCAGGCAGTGCACTCTTACAGAATTTACTCCGAGAAATTTCTGTGATACAGTTTGCCTCCGAGGAGTGATGCGAGAAAAATTAAAAGTATCTGTACGAGTGTAAAGCGAAAATTGATATTAAAAATGCTTTTGCTTAGGCATGCATTCTGTGCCACCGTGTGTCACTTATGGATCCATTCCTTCTACATTCGTACATCCCCATGGCAACGGCAAACCAGTGTCAAAGGAAACGAAGATACATCCTTGTAGAAATGAACGTGTCTATGAACGGAATTATATCCCTTTGGTGAGAACAATTTCGTACAGGAACCAGTCTGCAGAAAATACACATACACCCTGTAAAGTACTAATTGTCACACGTAAATATGCATACTTTAATACTTTCGTCGCTTTAATTTCCATTGGGCATAATGGTAAATTCTCAAAGAAGGATTAACCAGGGTCAATCGACATCTTAAATGGAGGTCGGTCACCGACCAGTGACCATTTAAGAGGGGCATAATGGTGTTGACAAGAGACTAAGAAAACACACAGTAGGTTACTCATTGGTTTCCTAAGTATGTTTGACTTAAGTTAGTTTGAGTCTTTCTGGAAAACTTTCTTATTGCATCTTTCATTTTCACCAATGGGAAAATGTTTTTTCTTCCCTCCTCTATAAACGTTGACAGTCAAAACACTTTTTCATCTAACTCGTTAGAGAAGTGGACTATTATTGCTTGAGCTACTAGGCTCCATCTCTCGGGTCAGAGTGTGTATTGTAAGGTTCTCCCCACAAAAAATGTCGTTACAAATCTGCCCATAAATATCAGTCGGCGTAGATTAACCGGTAAAGCGGTCACTCTGGAGCTGACAGATCCGTTGGTTTCGAATCCCGACAAAAGGGCAAGTTTCTTTACAATGGCACCAACGAACAGAGACCCACACTAGTGGCCAAGGACACAACCGTTGGGTTCACCACTCGAAGTCAGAGGTATACTGCCCTCTCTCTCAACCTGGGCGAGGATGTAAGGTTTTCCCCACAAAAGACTTCAATAAAAAGCTTCCCTGATATAAGTTAGCGTAGCTGAACCGGTAAAGAGGTCATTTCGGAGCTGAGAGTTCCGTTGTTTTGAATATCGGCATCGATTAAAAGTCAAGTTTCTTTACAGTATGTAGGTAAGAATTTCACATAAAATATTTCGCAATTAAACTAAGTATTCCTGACAGTAAGCAAAAAACCCGAGTTGTTCAGTAAAGTGTTGCTGGGGATGGTGTGGTGTAGTAACACTGTCGTAACGAATCTATTAATTTCGACAACTAGAAGTTCAGGTCCTCAAGTTTAATCTGCTTGTTGTTGACATTAAATTAGATAGTGACTTTGCTTCGTAGTATATCATCCGAAGTGCCATCTTCTTCTGGAGTGCTTTAAGAATAAAGTTGGATACTGTGAAGTACCCTCCCCGCGTTATGGACCCAAATTTCAATATTTCTTTTTGAAGCGCCGCCTCCCTATACCATTACCGATTGAGTGGTGCATCCGCTGCTAATTGCTTTCAAAAGAAGTGCGGACTCCATAAGAGCATTAATTAGCTTTGAGCAAAGGGAATCCTCTCGTTTTTGAGCATTGTTATTTTTCTTGATTAGCCTTACGTTTAAAATAGTTACTTCCTGAAATGGATTCTTCTGCGAAGAACTATATAATCTAATTCAGGATTCCTCTTCCTCTTTCCGCAGGTTCCCTGCTCTGGACTTAACGGCGATGCAAGTATTTTTCTTAAATTCAATTGTGGTGACTTGACATTTGTCTGAATGCGAAACAAGGAGCTTTTTATCGTGGCAAATGTCCTACAAACGTTCTCGAGATAATTTAGGCAGGATGGCATCTTAATATGTTAAACTGTTTTCATTTAACCGTGACCACTGCCAGTACTACTGATGAGCAAATTTGAACTCTTCTACTTAAGGTGGGTGCCCGTAAATGATGATGTCCCACTCCCTCTGTACCTCACAAGTTTATAAAAGTGTAATATAAATCTTAATCTTTATTCTTGTACCCCATACAATAATATATATACACTGATGTGCCAAACGTCGCGTGATAGTAATATGCAGAATATCCAGGTGGTGATAGCATCGCGCGACAGACGCGTAAATAGGTATTGCGTTGTCAGTTCTTTCTGTTGTACAGCAGCGAGTAATGACGTGATTACGGCTACGCAACGTGAATTGACCGACTTTGATCGCGGAATGCTAGTTGGAGCTAGAAGCATGGGTCATTCCATCTTTGACATTGTTCGGGAATTCAACTTTCCTGGAGCCACAGTATCAAGAGCGTGCCGAGAATACCTGATTTCAGGCGTTACTTCTTATCATGGGCAATGCAGTGGAGGACCACGTGTACTTAACGACCGCAACCAACGACCTCTGAATAGAGTTGTTCGTGCTAACAGACAAGCGACACTGCGTCAAATAACTGCAACAATCAATGACTCACGTACTAGGCACATGCCTATGAGGTCAGGGCAGCGACATTTGGTGTCGATTGGATACAAAGATCGGAGCAGAAGACCGGCTCGAGTGCCTTTACTAACAAACCACAATCGGCCGCAAGGCCTCTCTTGGGTTCGTGAATACACCAGTTGGAAAGTGGATGACTGGAAAGACACAGCTTGGTGAAATGACTCACGGTTCCAAGTGGTACAAGATGATGGTATGATGGTAGGGTTTGGGTGTGGCGCAGACCTCACGAGGCTATGGACCAAGTTTTCAACAAAGTACTGTGCAAGTTGATGGAGGTTCCATAACGGTGTGGGACGCATTTTCATGGCATGAATCGGGTCGTCTGGTCAAACTGAAACACACACTGATTGGAAATCGTTATATTCAGCTGGCTAGATACCATTTTCAGCCATTCTTGGATTTCATGTACCCAAACAACGGTGGGTTTTCAAGGATAGCAATGCACCATGTCACTGGGGCAAAATCTTTCGCGATTCGTTTGACGAACAATCTGGATAGTTGCACTGAATGATGTGGAAACATAAATTGCTAGGCATAGAATGTATTTGGGATATGATTGAAAGGTCTGTTTATGCAAAGCATCCTGTCCCTGCAACAGTTCCGCAATTATGGGCGGCTATACAGACACCATGGCTGAATATTTCGTCCAGGTACATCCGACGACTAGTTGACTAAATACTACGGCCAGCTGTTGCACTTCGCGGTCCGACACGATATTAGAGTGTATCTCATGACTTTTGGCACTTCAGTGTATATCTTTGGAGCAATTCCTTTAAAGTGGATCGCAATTGAAACCTCCGATTCTGTGATATATACACATATTCTGGGTCATAGCCATTGCACTGGCTTATAGAAAATGTGAGGTTTCCGCCCCCACATAAGACTCAGATAATGAGCTGCCCAGGCACCCGTCGGCGTAGCTTAATTGAGAAGGCGGTGATCTGCAGCTAAATAAACCAGGTTTGAGTTCTGGCGTCGGCAAAACGCGTTTGCTACAAAACAATGGTTCTTTATAGCCTACGGAGGATTCTAAATTACCAAGCCGGACTCAGAAGTGTGAAAGAGCATATTAAGATAAGCATTTTTGTTTGTCACAAAATGTTTGTTTGCAAATGTTGCGTGTAGGGGCTAACACAGGAATTTGTTAAATAGTGAAACAGTCACGTTACTGATGTTAAGTTACTGACATTACTGCCGCCAGTGACAACGTATGGCAAAATACGCTTGCAAAAGTCGAACCATCGATTGCCTTACACATTCAAACGTGACAAGTATTTCTCACACAAGGGGATACAAAAAGGTATGTGAAGAAGTTCTTACTGGTATCAATGTTTAGCGCATACGGTGCAATATCTCGGGAGACTACCCTTTCCAAAGACATTTCCCATACATTATTAGCCATCTCCGAATCTGCCATTTCCAAAACGTCTGCCACCTCCAAATTCAAGGAATAGCTCCATCCCGAACGACGAAATTTAACTAATAGGTCGTGTTTAACGCATGGTGAACAATGCTATTATCTTTCTATACACAGTAGTTGCGGATTTACCACTCCGCGGAACTGCGCTTGTTGTACCAAACCATCCTTTGAAATTTCACAAGGCAGTTTTGAATAACCGTGTGTACATAAAAAATCGAGTATTTTATGAAAATCACCAATACTTTACCGATTGGCTTGTAAAGAGGCGTACACTATTTACGGCTCCGCGGAAGATGTAGTAACGTTAAACGTTTACTACTTTTTTCTTAGTCAAATTGTAATAACTACTAACTCAAAAAAAAGAAAGGAAAAACCCTGACCACAATTACATAAACTAAAAAAACCTTGCATACCTCTCCACCAGAAGAAGACAGATTTAGAGGAAACTACGTCCTGAGCGAACGGAATTAAAAAAGGCAAAGCAGTTTGGCAGCAAAAAAAAAGAAAGTAGCAGAACTTGTTCTGACTGTCAGTTACGGTGCCGCAGTTCGTAAAAACGCAATTTTTGTCTGATTGTATTCTATTCCGATTGCCTACTATTCCGAGGGTACTTTGATGCCATTGAACAAGCACTCAAGATGCTCATTAGGTGAGTCAAATTTTCTGAAGCTGTAGATAAACATTTGAACGTTCAAACTTCAATAAAAAACAAGTAATATTTTAAATAAGCCAAAACGATCTCAGTTTGACAAAAAAAATGATTGTTTGGAAAGCGAAACTTAAAATTACGATTCGAAAAACGGTGCTTTAATTAAAAGTCCTACTTGAATTATGTATCAGTGAAATATTGAGTATTTATTGTT
>JJRW01S0014532.1:22913-34531 GCA_001188405.1 Loxosceles reclusa | reverse complement strand
TTGAACTTTTAAAATTTATTAAGTGTTTATTTTCAAAATAATCATGAGTGTTAAACGTACATGTAAAATGCCCAGCTTAAAAGGCACATTTACTGAAATCAAGAAAAGTCCAAGCGAATTAGATTCTCATGCATCTTTAGCTAGTCCGGTGCAGGCGGACTTTCATAATTTCATTATTACATTAAGCTACATATTCTATTAATATAACTGATGTCTCTTGTAACTCTCGGTGATGCATTTTTATTGGCCAGCAATGTTTAATCTTTCTTGACTATCTTAGAGAGGGACCACTTGGGTAATCCATGATCTCAATGGGATAATCAATTAGATCCTAAATACATTTTTTGGCTGGTTTCGTAGTTTCGGTTGCATTCTCCAACGGAGATTTCATAGTGGGACCTACTTTCTTGTTCCGAGTCTGCTTTTTGCTGCCCTTTTTAAGCAGTTTAGTCGCTGATGTCCTTTTCAGGTATTAATACTTTGCCTAACTTCTCTTTGTTTTTCGATCTTGTGAAAGACGAATTTCATTTGGAGAATTCTTATTCTCCTGGGTTAATTTTTGTTAGCGGGTTATTACGATCTATGACGTCACTCCTATAAAAGAAGAAACTGAGAGATGTTGAACCTTGTAACAAGCTGCCCTTTGTCGACTCCGGGATTCCAACACCGGATAGCTCAGTGCACGAGCGCTTTTCCAATTGAGCTATGCCGACGGCTACGTGGGCAGCTTTTTTTTTAATCTGTTGTGGGGGGGGGGACCGCACATCCTCCCCCAAGAAGCTGAAGAGTCAGGATCTGCCTGACCTCGAGTTGTGGACCTAACGGCCCAGTGTCTCTGCTCGGGTGCCAGTGTAAGAACTCGCCCTGTCTACACCGGGATTCGAACCACGGATCTGTCAGTTCGTAACGACCACTTTATCAGTCGAGCTACGGCTGCAAAGGCAGCTTATTATGTATGTATGTCTGTCACAGGGGGACCCTAAGGTCTTGCTTGTCAACTCATAACCTACAGTGATAAATTGTTAACTCGTGCGATTTAAAGTTGCTTGCAGTTAGTAAATATTTTATTAAAGCGATCGGCGAATTTGGGATAATTTATTTTTTCCAGCATATAATAAATTCCCTTTGTCGATGCTCGGACATGAAACTTTCAGCTCCGGAGAAAACACTCTGCCAATTGCGACACGCCGTCGGGTTTTGGGCAGCTTATCTGCTTATATCTATTGTGGGGGGGGGGGATCTCACATCCTTCCACACGAAGTAGAGAGGCCAGGGTCTTTGCCTGACCAACGGCCAAGGGTCCTTGTCTGGGCGCCATTGTAACAAACGCTCTTTCTCGACGGCGGTACTCGAACCTGGTTTTCTCAGCTCCGGAGAGACCGCTCTGTCAGTTGCGCTACGCCGACGGATACCTGGGTAGGGTAGTTCACTACCTATATTGTAGGAGAACCTCTCACAAGCTTTTCATTAGTTTTTGTACTCTGAAGTAGAAAGGAAGATTTCTAGCGGGTTTTTGCTTTCTGTGGAAGTAGCGAGCCAAACGTTCGGCCGAGAAAGCCGCGTTAAAATGACCAATTACACTCGTGCTTTTCTTTCTATTGCTTTTCTCTTCTTGAAAGAAACCAAACCAATGCGAATCTTTTGCCTTCATCGCTGCACGCTAATCTCTCCTAATCACAGTTCGCAAAAAGCTTCTGCCTTCTCGGGGTCCATTTCTCGCGGGGATTGGCACGGAGAATGCTTCTTCTATTATGACGTGCTGAAGCGGTAAATATGTACATTAGCCATAAGTACCCGCGCTTCGTTTTTATTATAGTTCGTTTAAGATTAAAGCTGGAACTCCTTATTGGAAAGAAACTGAAGATGGGGGAAGGAAAAAAAAAAGATAGAAGAAAGAAGCGAGAGAGTGAGAGAGCGCGCCAAAAAGAACTCTAATAACAAAAGAAAGTTTCATTTCTATTTCCTTTTCAATGTAGTAGTAGTCGTAAGAAAAATTGCAAAATTACTTGCGTAAAAACTGAATCTTTAGCATTTCTTAAATATTTTACGACACCATTAGGGCAGCAAAAAAATGCCTGGGATAGATATAGATATAATGCTGGCGGGGAATGTGCTTTTGTTTGTCAAATGCTGTCGAAAATTGCTTCGCTCTTCACACTGTATCCCCTCTTTAACTATTTCGGAAGAACAAATACCATTATTGTACTCGGTTATGACGGAGAAGGGAGATACAGTTGAGATTTTGGGCTAATAGGCATCTAACGAAATGAGGGCCAAGAATGAATTCTTGCAAATTAAAATCAAGAATAAGGTTGATCGACGCTTTGCCAGTTCACACTCTCCACATTTTTATCACCCCCCCCCCCTTCTTTTTTGTTCCTTCTTCTTTTTTTCTTAATGAATATTTTCTTGTGCTTGAATATTGCTTTTCGTGTGGTCTTTCTGAGATACGTTCTGTTTTATTTATTAAGTTTTGCGTTCAGGCGTATAAAAAAAAATAAATAAATAGAAGATGCTAATTTTTGGTATTGTATGCAGTCCACGTTTAGATGAACGGATTTAAACCCGTCTTCTCCTCCGCATTTCTAGAATTTAACTGTATTTAAATATACGCTATAGTGCATGATTTATGCATAGAAATATAAATTGCAGAACATTCAGTTCAGTTCAATTCAATGTAATGCAATTTAATTTATTGCTCAATCCATTGCAGCAGAATCATAAAAATACAAGTGTATTATAAATATAATTAAGTAATTGACAAAATCTTATCTCACCTAATGATTTAACATATACATTAGTCAAAATTAGAATAATAGCGGTGAGCGGTGCAGAAAAGAATCTAGTTTAGGAGCCTGATGTGTCTGCGCTAAAAGTCTAAAAGTGTAAGCTTCCATTTCGATGAGCAAATAACACTTAAAACTCTGGTACAATACACACTGCTAGGGCAAATTATTATACGCATCTGTATCATAGCGTGTTCGTACTCGAATACGTTATGATTAGTGGCACACACGCGGGGATCCGTGGGGTCGAGGACCCCCCAGAGTACATATTGCACTAGTTTAAAACATTACTTTCACGCGATCTAAAATGATGTGATGCTGAGAATTCAAGAATGGCTACAAGGTTCATCGATAGTTTTACATATTTGACATGTAAATAACTTTGGTTTAACATTTAAATAACATACGCTAAAAAATAACTCGTAAAACTATGAAAATATTCCACTAGATGGCACTTTGTTAGGTTGGTTCATCCCCTAAGTGGAAATTCTGTGCGCCGCTGTATATGTCGTAGTAATGTGTGAGGTTCCTTCCCCACCCACAGGCAATAAACATAGATATTAAAAAACTTGATGCTCGAGGTTTCCTCGTGCACCATCCCCATGGCTTAGTGAGGGAGTGCTCATTCCGGAACTTAGATACCCGTGGTTTGATTCCCAGTGCCGGGAGGTCAATTGTTACATTGGTACCCGAAGGTTAAGGACCATAGGCCGTTGCGGCCCATACTTGAGGTCAGACAGAAACTGACCTCTCAGTTTCATGAAGGAAGGATGTGAGAGATTAACCCTACACACGCACGGTATACATAGATGTTAAGAAATATCCGTGAACCGCCGGCATACCTCAGTGGTAGGACGTTCACTCCAGAACTGAGAAACCGGTGGATCGATTCCAAGTATCGCAGATCGATGGCTGCAAATGATTAATTCAAGTGCCGTCTGGCATTGCAGAAGTGACTGTCGCAAAGTATCCAGAGAGCGTGGTCGTGGGTCATGTGCTCGAAGTGAGCATTGCAGTTGATCCCACAATGGAATTCACATCGGTCGGTCTAGGAAACTAATAGATTGTGGTGAACTCAACTGTAATGTCCCTGAAACAAGTTGCTTGTCACACTTGAGCACTGGGATGGGGCATTGCCTTTTTGATAAATTGCGTCGTTATTTGGAAAGAAAGAAAGCCTTGATAAGGGGGTGTAAATGATCAAAGAGGATGTTACAGTGGCGAAGGTCTCCAAGGGTACAAGACACGCAAAAGAGTCCTAAGAAATCTTTCCCGAAACTGTTACACCTTCGCCACTTTCTTGCAAAACCCATGTTTAACAAGAGGGATCCATCGCTTCGTGATGTTTCCGCCGCACATGCACTCTCCCATCGGAGTAATGAAGTTGGAATATCGATTCGTCTGACCAGATGAGTAATTTTTCGTCATTTACAGTCCGATTACGATGAAATTTCGGAGACTGAAGACTTATAGACCAGTCTTGCAGTCACCCTATTCATAAGGAGTGATGGGGAAGTCGACTGGTGTCACCTTGCTAAGGCGAGTAGTCTTTGCGCAGAGGATGTCTAGTTACATCTGCTTTAAATTTGTTAGTGATTTGTTACAAAGTGTCTTCTCTATTGCGGTCGAGGTCACCTCGAGAATCGATGGTTCTATTATGGCCACATTTTCTTCCTTGCACCGAACCTTTTCAGCGTTTTAATTGACTTCGTACACATATGCCGCTATATCACGTGAAATTCCCAAAAGGTTTGCAGTTGCTGTAGTCGAAAATCCGAGCATCCTTGCGTCGACAATTTGTTCGCGATCGAATTCACTTGTATCGCAATCTTTAACCACGATGAATTTCAGAAGCTTTGTTGTATTCATAGCTTACGTCAACATTTCGATACCATTTTATAAGGCGAACTCATGCTGATTTTCATGTTCATGACAAGGTGCATAGAATAATTTGTGTAATTTGTTCAGTGCATTTCTACGCGTTTAATTTCACAGGAATAAGTGATTTCTACATAGAATTTATCCCATTGGTTAATTTGAATTGCTGATTAAGGAATTTTCGTCAACCCTGTCCATATAGAATAGGGGATCTAGACCGGACTTCCCTTACCTACACATATGACCTTCTATTGATATCTAAAGATCTTCCGGAATAAGGCAAAGTACTTTCAAAGAAGTCTGATTACAATTCTTATAACCCCACGGTTCCTGTGTTGACCCCACAAACACTCTCACATGTGAGTTTCTCCTTACAAAAAACTTAGATAATAATGTGCCCAAATACTCGTCGGCGTAGCTTAATTGGGAAAAGAGTACTCAGGAGCTGAACGATCCAGGTTCGAGTCATGGCGTCGACAAAGGGCATTTGTTATAAAATGGCGCCCGAACTCGTACACCCACACTTGTGATCAGGAACCCTTGGCCGTTGGGGTCCACACTCGAAGTGCTCTGACCTCTCTCTCAACATGGGAGAGGATGTGACGTTGCCCCCTACAAAAGACTTAGATAATAAACTGCCTAGAGACACGTCGGCAGAGCTTAAGTGGGAAAGCGGCCGCTCCAGAGCTGAACGATTCAGTTCGAGTCGAGTCCTGGCGTCGGCAAAGGACGTTTCTTACAGGTAAAACAAATACGAAATTATATAATTATACCCGTATGATCTGATAATCTCCTGATTTGGCGTGCTTATCGAGAATTGTGCTACAAGGGCCTGTTAGACTGTGCTAAACACCATGTGTTAAACGAAACATTAAATGCCTCGTGTATTTCGCAAACGCTCCACGTCACTTTTGCTCCCCGTACTCGCCAAACGGCGAGCCCCCGAGGGATCGCAACCTCTTGCAAAATGTAAATATCGTTTCCTAGATTTACGCATCGTGAGAGTTATTAAATAATGAACAAACTAAGTTTTATGAGTTATTAGAAACTCTTAATATCCAAATCTTCTTTTTTGGCCGACTGTAGTAGATAAGGAAAACTTCAATTAAATGTCGAAGGCTTTCGCGGGGCCACATAAAGACTTTTCGATCAGAGTGTGATCACTTTTCAATCATTGGGACGAATTGTTATGTGTTGACAGTTATGTGTCAATGAGATGGAACATCTTCGGCTGTCACATCTTCGGATAAAGTTTACAGAAGCGACACTACTCAGGAAAAGTAACCCATTGTCACACAGGTTGGTTCGAGAGGCGATAAAAATTCCAAGACACCCAAAGTATTTCAATAGAGAGGATGGGATGAAACTCTGTAGCATATGGGAGCTCAGTTCTTTTCACAACATCATAAGATGAGGGATTTCTTTAAACTTGGAAATTTCCCGTAATTTTGTAGAATTCTCCAGAGATCTGGTTTATTCTAGATTGAGCTGCACATAGACGAAGCTTTGTAATGTCTACCCACAAGTGACTTCCATATAAGCTTCTTAGACAACGTCGGCGTAGCTTAACCGGTTGAAGCGGCTCCTCTGGAGGGGAACGTTCCGAGTTCGATTCTCGGCGTCGACAACCAGTAAAGCCATTCTTTACAAATGGCGCCCGAACTTAGCGACTCACATTAGTGGCCAAAGACCCAAACGTTAGGTCCACCACTCGAGGTCAGGTCGTACCCTGACCTTTCTTTCAAGTGGGGGAGGGTGTAATGCTCACCCACAAAGGACTTCAAAATAAGCACAGAAATCCTCTGTTGGCGTGGCTTAACCGGTTAAAGCGGCTCCTCTGGAGGTGAACGTTCCGGGTTCGATTCCCGGCGTCGACATTAAGGGCACGTTTTTCTTTACAAATGGTGCCCGAACAGGGACTCACATTAGTGGCCAAGGACCCAACCGTTAGGTCCACCACTCGAGGTCAGCTCGATACACTGACCTCTCTTTCAAGTGGGGCAGGATGTAATGTCCACCCACAAATGACTTCAATATAAGCTTCTTAGACAGCGTCGGCGTAGCTTAACCGGTTAAAGCGGCTTCTCTGGAGGGGAACGTTCCGGGTTCGATTCCTGGCGTCGACAACCAGTAAAGCCATTCTTTACAAATGGCGTCCGAACTTAGCGACTCACATTAGTGGCCAAGGACCCAACCGTTAGGTCCACCACTCGAGGTCAGCTCGATACACTGACCTCTCTTTCAAGTGGGGCATTATGTAATGTCCACCCACAAATGACTTCAATATAAGCTTCTTAGACAGCGTCGGCGTAGTTTAAGCGGTTAAAGCGGCTCCCTGGAGGTGAACGTTCCGCGTTCGATTCCCGGCGTCGACAAGAAAGTAAAGATTTTCTTTACAGCTTGTCATGATGCTTCCAGTTTCCTCAAGAAGAAACATCGAAATTTGGGAACCAAGCCGTCCGAATGACGTAGCGCTTTGACCGAGAAGTCTTTATGCGTGTTAAAAGTCTGTTCCCCTTGCCAAGTCTGATATGTACCTTGCATTTGAAATGTTAATAGCGAATTTTCGAGGCATTGTCATATTCTGCAGTGTCATCAGATCACTTTTCGATCACTTCACTATATCCACAAAACTGCTAAAAAAATTTTTTTCGTGGTTTTTGTTTTATCGGATGTTTTTTTTTTTTCCTGTTTATTTGGTAGTTGCTTTACGCGTGGGAAAATGGTAGGGGCTGGGCTGGCGATGGTGAGGGGGGACGCAATCTATTGATCTGACTGACCAGTTCTTGCTCCAGCGAGCACGCGACACAGGAGAAAGTGGGCCTGTCGGATATTCGTACCTGCATCGTCTATCGCGGTCCCTCACAGCGGGCCCTTTCTCCTGACTCTAACTCGCATTTCACGGATCAACTGACTTCTTCCGGGAAAGAGAGAGAGATTCTGGCCGTGCAGTAGAGCCCCGCTCGGAAGCCACTCTGCAGGAGGAGTGAGAGAGAGAGAGAGAGAAAGGAGGGCGCCCAATTACTGATTTCACAATCAATTTTATACGGTTGGTTGCTTTCTTCCGAGGACCACTTCTTTGGCCTTTGAGCCTCAGGTTTAAACCGAATTACGCTTGAGTCCCATCGAAATGTTTTTTTTTTTTTTTCATTCCTCTCCTCTTTGGTTCTGTTTCTTCCCCTTCTGCTCTCCTTTGCCACAATCTTTTTATAATCTCTCTGGTTTCTTCGAAGCATTTGTGACAATGACTTCAAATAAGTATCGTGCCCTTCAGAATTGTTTCTCAGCATGTTTTCTTCTTAATATGCGTTTTAGCGTAACACGTTCTCGCACTCGGGAGCAAGGAAAAGAAGGAGAGAAGCAGTTCAACCATCCCTCTCTCTCTCTTTCTATCTGTTTCTTACTTAAACGATGAATGCGAGACTTGGAAAATATTATTTCATAAAGGTGAGCATCGTTAATGAGCAATTTTGAGGAAAAAAAATTTATTTGTTCATACACAAAACAGCTCCTTCTATCGATTAACACATTTTATCTTCACACACATACGTTCTCAACAAGCCAAACACCTTTCTCTGTACGCTTCCCGGAATGATAAAAACCACTGTATTGCAGCCAGAAAGTTTCATATTGGTGTTTCTTTTGTCCGAGCTGCTGCAATGTCCTACCACCGGGAACAAGAATACTTGACAATTAACGTCTGCCAACGTGGGGCATCTTGTGACTATTTCTTCTCTCTCTCTCTCTCTCTCTTAATACAACTGCAAGGAAGGTTGCAATGTCCACCCACAAAAATACTTTAAAATAAGCATAGAATTACAGCATTGGCGTAGCTTAATCGGTTAAAGCGGCCTCTCTGGAGATCTGGGGATGAGAGACCCGTTGGTTCGACAAAAAAGTAAAGTTTTCTTTATAATGGCGCCCGAACTTAGCGACACACACCGGTGGCCAAGGACTTAACCGTTAGGTCAACCACTCGAGGTCAGCTCTGTACACTGACCTCTCTTTCAAGTGGGGGAGGATGTAATGTCCACCCACAAAAGACTTCAAAATAAGCATAGAATTACAGCATTGGCGTAGCTTAATCGGTTAAAGCGGCCTCTCTGGAGATCTGGGGATGAGAGATCCGTTGGTTCGACAAAAAAGTAAAGTTTTCTTTATAATGGCGCCCGAACTTAGCGACACACACCGGTGGCCAAGGACTTAACCGTTAGGTCAACCACTCGAGGTCAGCTCTGTATACTGACCTCTCTTTCAAGTGGGGAAGGATGTAATGACCACCCACAAAAAGACTTCAAAATAAGAGCTCAGGGATGAGAGATCCGTTGGTTCGAATCCCGGCGTCGACAAAAAATAAAGTTTTTCTTTACAAGGTCCCATAGTGCTTTTAACATGAAATGAACAGATGTTCTGCGAATTCTTATTCAAGAGTGATGCGAACAAGTTGATCTACTTTCAGTCCATTCTTTTAATTCCTTTTCCACTCGAGTTTATGCTGCTTCTTGCGAAGCCTTGCTTATTTTACGTCGTACTTGTTCTTTTTTTTTTATTCTTTCTCTTGTTCTTCAAATTTTTTGTTTTGCCTTCGAACTTCAAGGACTTCCTCTTCCAATGGTACAGAATCACTAGATACCTCAACTTTAGCTGCAGGATTTGGGTCACATTCTAAAGCAGCAGTTTTAGTATTTGATGTGGAAAGTTAATTACAATTTTCACCTCAAACATTCAATTTCCTTTATCGAAGTCTGTATGCATTCCTCCACGTGACAAACAAGAACAAGAAAGTGCATCTCACTCTCGAAAAAAGTGACACGCTTAATGCTTTCACAGCCAACGATAATTAAAAGACCCTCAGTATTCCTACGCAGTATTTGCTGAACTACACATGATGTATGAGTCATATCTACTTCAAAGAATATGAAGCATTGTAGCGAGGCTAAAGACAATGCCTTTAGCCTCACTACAATGCTGCTAATCCCCAAGAACACATACAGTGAACGTTGGCCGAGAAATATTTTTGAGTTTTACTATTCCTGAAAAACCCTTTTGAGGATCTTAATTTTTCAGAGCTATTTGCAATTCTACGGTCTGCGAGAAATTACGTTGTTTATTCTAAGAATTTTCCAGTACAGTTTTGACATATTGAGACAAAGTATCCCTACTAACTTTCGAACTCATTTTCACGCAACAACAAAATAAGACACACGAGGCGACACCATTATCCTGAAATCCTTCTGCAATCATCATCGTCGCCTTTGGTTTCACCCGGCAATGCTTTTCTCAGGCCCAGCGAGGTAACACATATGTGGTGACCCTTGCAGTGTCGCCGCTTCATTTGGAGACTAGACTGCCTAGTCTAATGGAGAAGTATTGGCAACTTCTCTAGAAGATTTGTAGGAGCGTTCTCAGCCGTATTAAATTATCGATATCCATGCGTCACCGTTACTCACTCCAATATCTCCATGAATAGATGAAAATGAGGAGAGAACGGACTCTGTTCCATGATGTACCAGAGTGGTTTCCATGCGAGCATCACACCTACAACTAATGATTTCGTAACATACTGGTCATCATTACACCATGGGGGTTGCCTCCCCATAGAACAACAACTCGATGATCTTGAGGAACCGATAATCCTCGTACACCATCGACAGCCAACCAACATGATATTCTCTACGATGGAGGTTTGTCCATGGCGTCCCAGCAGTCATTCTGTCAGAGGCGAAGTCAGATATATACATCAACACCATAGTCTACCTAACTATTAGATGTCTGGCTCAGAAAACTCTCTTGTGGATAAAACTAGTTTGGACAGATTAAGTTACCTTAGCTAGACTTTAACACATACCAATGTAATGGCAACCTCCGGAAGACATCGGTTTGAGGTCGCAAGCTCCTGCCTTTGTAACATAGAACTTCAGTTTTATCTTTGAAGCAAGGTTTAGGAGCAACAATTAGGTTAAACTACCAATTATCTAATTTCAATGCACCATCAACCAACATCTTTTGCTGGAATGAGTAAAGAAAAAAAAGAAAAGAAAAAAAGAGGAAGGTAAGAAAATAACATATGTTTAAGTACATTAGCAACTGGACAACATTCACAAAAGACTCAATGGCAACACCAGTGCGTCCCTTTAATGATTTGTATCTCATTGCGGAACTTGGCAAATATTTATACACTGACGAGCACATTAGTGCACACGCACGGAAATGCAAGCGATTAAAATGGCAGAGTATAGTTCTAGGTATACGCAAAGAAACTTTCGCTAGCAGAAAAAAAAAGGAAGTGAGAATCATTGGTGTAATATTTGTGAGTGTCATTGGTGTAATATGTGTCATTGGTGTAATATATGTGAAAGTGAGAATCATTGGTGTAATCATTGGTGGTCATTTTTCGAATAAGGATTCTAGGTAATCAACTATACGTCCTTTTTTTTTTTTTTTCTTTTTACAGGGTCTGAAGTTCAAAAAGACACGGATTTCAGTTGAGCTAATATCAGATACCATCAAATAAATGCCACAGTGTTTGTCGAAAACTATCTGAGAAACTTGTTTTACATTCTTACAATATCTATTATTTATCTTTGGTAAATGGGATGCCAGACCACATATCCGTTTTTGCACATTTTGATGTGCTGTTCCGAGAAACCGATAAATAATAAACTCCGAAAAAAGCTCCAGTGAATTAAGAGTTTAGTACTACAAACTAGTCATTGCTTGTAAATTATTTCGTGGAAGAAAGTTAATCCAGATTAGTGCTTTATATCGTAAATGGGCATCTGTATTTTATGCTTACTTGTGTGTGAAAAAATCCACCTGTATCCCATACTGATGAGGGTGTCATTCAAGTATTGCGTATTCAAGCATATTTTTGCCTGTTTTGTGCCCCTCCCCTTATAAGTAAATGCTTACACCCCCAATTTCATTATTATGCAATGTTCTCGTTCACCAATT